>JAFJYH010000042.1:0-190381 GCA_017365405.1 Cadophora malorum
GGGGGGGGGTGGAGAAGGAAAAGAGGGAATGGATGGTTGGAAGAGAGAGCTTTCGAGGAGAGTGTGATTGATAGTAAGTGATCGTTCTCGGATGCATACTCCTGAAAATTTCCACTCTGTATTCAATCAATGGCTCTATCTGCAGGACACCAGGAGATCCCTCCTCTTGCGAATACCACGTTCTGTGGGGTCGGAAGTGAAGGTGATTCCAGCCAGCCCCCAACCTTCAGTCCACAGCCACCAGCGAATCCAAGAATACTCCGGCCAGTACTTGCTTGCCCGTTTACACCGTAGGAGCCACCCCAATTACTCAATGTGGCATGTACCAAATCACAGCTTTGATATTATTTCTGCATTCACCGCTTTGTTTTGCTCGAAAGTGGCTTCGATAACCGAGATGCAGTCCTCCTCCCCTTGTCTAAGCATCAATCCTGCCTCAATCCATCCTCCTAGATTTCTGCCACTGCCACTCGGTTGTCGGTGGAAGTGGCTTGATGTGAAATGATATAATCTAAGACGATGCGAGGTGATATGACGAGCAGTGCGAAGAGCACGACATGAGAAGCTTGAATGAAAGTGTGTAAAATTACAAGCAGTTTATTACATTGTTTTCGTGACATTTTGTTTCAGTCGGGTAGGTAGGAATCTTTTCTTCTCCTGCGTACTATTTGCTCAGCTAGCTCCCATTGAGCTGCTTTTGATATCGTTAAATACGATTCCAGGCTTTGTAAATCCTCCAGAGGATGAATAGGAAAGAACTCCGTCGCTGTGCCGATGTGGAAGAATCAAAAGTCATTAAGCTTCATCCACTCCCTCCGATATCCGGAATTCAATCCATCCGCCGTTCCAAACATTTTACTTCCAGGGTATCTATGCCCATACCGTACCACCAAGAAAAGTCCATGCCTGCGAATTGGTGACGGGACACATCCAGCACGCGGTTCGCAACAAAAGAAAAGGTATCCAGTTGGCTCAAGCTCATAGGAATTGCTCAAGATTGGCCATTCCTGCAAAGTTATTGAAGAGATCGCGTTTCGAAGTGCTCGAGGTGTCGTCCACAGTGGTAAGGTTCAGGTTACCGATCTCGCACCAATTCTTGTAGTTCTATTTCAGGATTAGCCGACATCCCAGAACAGGCACAGAACAGGGCGAGAATGGATGGAACTTACAATACAACTCAAATACTTGCACCAACTACAAGTCTTGCGATCCTGGTAGAAATTCCTCATCAGAAGGATAAATACTACCAGCACGAACACCAGACTGCCCGCTCTGACCAACCACCAAGCCCACCAGAGAGGCTTACGGCCCTTGAAGAAACCAACAGGGTTTTTTGCAAAGCCAGTGATGCCCGCGTTCGGGTTTTCGCCATTCCCGCGAACCACTGGGGTGTAAGGTGGATCATCTTCACCAGTACGTTTGCGTAGTGCATTTGGCGAGTGAAGAATACAGATCCCAAGGACCAGACCCATGAAAAAGCCTCCAATATGGGAGAAATTATCCAATCCAGGGAGGAGTCCGAGGCCGAACGAAATGACAATGTCAAGCAGGATGAAGCCAAAGTCTTTCCATGGCGACGTCCGGTCACCCCAAGTATAGAACAAATCCAGGAGGTTAAGTGCAATGACACCAAACAGTGCTCCTGATGCTCCTGTCGAGGCGATTCCGGTTGCGGCGAAGTTTCCTCCTAGCACGAACCCGAATATACCTGCGGAGAAGTAGACGAGAAAGTATCTGATCGGTCCAATAGCTATTTCCATCTCCTTTCCTAGCGTCATCTGGAGCAGCATGTTGAAGCCGATATGGATAAGTCCGGCATGTAGAAAGATCGGGACGATGAAGCGGAACCACTGATTTGGTTGGTTCTCGAATTCGTTGAGAGGTTCGGTCTTGTTTCCTGGAAAGACGGGATTCTGCTTTTCGGGCATGTTGAAACCGCAAAGTTGGGCAAGAGTGCAATTCTGATTGTCGTTGGAAGTCGTGTCTGGACAAGGCCATGAGATTGGTCCGCCTGTATCCCGATTCTGAACACCATCCACGGAATGCATGCAAGGAACGAATCGAGCGCCCATGTTGATGAGGACGTAAGGCGAGGGGCCGATCATAGGGTTAAAGTTGGGCTTGATTTCGATGGGAGATCCAGTCAGAATGCCTGGGAACGTTAACAGCCTCATCTCAAAGATCAGCACCTGTACAGACCATTCTTTGCGATCTCGCCAATAAACACACCGACTTGTACTGCCGTAAGGATATACGTGATCCAGGGTATTCTGCTTTTCCTATTCTTGAACATTCCACTGATCCTGTTCTTCTTGCGCCCTTCTTCTAAGTGTGCTGGCGCAACAGGCGCATCGTAGACATGATCTGTGGATTCATTATCCTTGACAGGCAGCCCAGGATGGTCTTTCAGCGGTATGTTGTCTTGATATGAATTCGAAGCCTCCAGTCTGCCGCTCCCTCCTTGTCCATAATATCTTGTATCCTGACCCAACGTACTTTGACTGCCGAATCGATTTGGTCCTTGCGATGCTGGATAGACATGGTCGTCGAAGGGAGCCTCGAAAGGAGATACGGGTGATGTGATGTCGTGAGGTCGTGTGGGGGCTTGCGTGTGGTATGATGGTGCTACTGATGGAGGAGCTGGGGGATATGATTCCGAATGTTGGGGATTGTAGGATTGGTAGGCATTATTGTATGGTTGAGGAGTTTGTTGCCGTGATGACGGATTATAATAGTCGTTGGCTGCCATGTTCAACGAAGGTGATGCTGTGATACAGCGATTGTGGTTCCCCAAAGGCTGTCGTTGTTGGTTCTAATGTTGGTTATTGGTAGGTTGTGAAGCAGGGAGAGAAAGCTTGCTGGAACGAGTGTTGGATGTCGAGGTTGTGTTGAAAGAAAATCTAGTCAAACTCTGTCTTTGAAGAGCCTCTTCTGGTGAGCTGAGTGATCCTCGTAATAGCGCAGGGCTGGGTAGGGCTGTGGGGTGAAGGTTATGATGCTGTGTGGTGTTGAAGTTGGCACACAGGCTCCTTTTTTAGAACGCATGGGGCTGAGCATGGAACCGTCCAGGAACCCCGGTTTCAGAGTTCGGTTCCGCGCATTAGCGTGAATCCCCTTTATTTACTTTTCGGTTGATCACCCCTAAGTACAAATACAATTTATATTCTACCCAGAAATCCTACAAATGATCATCGCAGCCAAAATTGGTCTTTCTATCTATCTTGAATGAGAGGCTCCGGATGTTGAAAGCAGATTTGCGATTTAAGGTTTGAGGTGGCTGGACTGGAAGATGTGGGTCCATTGACTCAAGGGAGGAATTTGGTTGGCCCAAAACTTGTGGTTCCAATCACAGGCTGCGTACGCAACTTCATTCTGTTTACGTTGCTCCTTGAGTAGTTGCTCATGGTTGGTCGTAAGTAACGGTATTCATAACATAATTTACATTGGATCTTGTCGTATCTATCAAGATCCTCCGATTTCGCCTTTCACCCATTTCTCTAACCCGCCCCTCGCAATGATCTCTTGGACATTCGGAGGTAACTCGCCGACCTTCTGGCTCCATGTAGGCCCTCCCTTGCCCTCAGTAATCACAACTTTGCTTCTCTTCACATCCCATAAGAATGTCCATCCCGTTCTCCTCGTCAAGACCTTCTCCTCCGCTGGGCTAGCCTGTTGTGCTGGAGGTGGGCTGTCCAAGCTCTCCTTGTTGCCCTCTGGCTCTTTCACATCAGTCTTCTCTGAAACTTTCTGGCTTGAGAATTGTTCGCGAAGTCTCTCAACAAGTCGCGGTACCTCGACACCCATAAGAGCATTATTGATACTGTTTCTTGCAAAAATGTTGCCGAAGCTGCCAGAGACAACGAGAGGAATCTTCTTAGCCAAAATGGCGGTTGCAGCTTGCTCTCTTGAGCTTCCACAGCCAAAGTTGAAACCTGAAACAAGAATGTCGCCTTCACGTGCGATAGAGCTAAAAGTAGGATCGTAGTTCTCCATGCAAACTTCTGCCATCTTCTCTACCGAGACATTGTCTTGGTATGTGTATTTCCCAGGGTAAATGCCATCGGTGTTGATATTGTCTGCGTCGCAGAAAACAATCTCGCCCTCAACACGTTCGGGGAAGCCAGGAAGGATGGCAGTCAAAGCCTCATCGGACGATTCTTCTTTTGCCTCCGATGTACCCAGAATATCCTGTTCGGCTGATGAGATGATCGAATCGGCCTGAGCGATCAACTTGTCTAGAGCCTCTTCAATGCTGATGGCCTTGTCTTCCTCAGCGATACCGTTGCCTTCTCCCAGAACTACCTTCTCGACACCGACTGGCTTCTCGTACCATCCGGGCCCGCTGATCTTGCCGCTAAGTGCACTGGCGGCCACAACCTCTGGACTTGCAAGATATGCTTTGGCATCTGGAGAGCCCATCCGTCCCTTGAAATTGCGGTTGCTTGCACTGATACCGACCTCTCCAGGCTCGAGTAGTCCCGTCCCAAGACCGATACAAGGACCACATCCAGCTGGTAAAGGTTTTGCGCCTGCGTCGAGAAGTGCTTGCCAATCCCCCGCATCTTCTGCCGCTTCCTGCTCAGGTATCGATGCTGCAGCGATATAGAACTCTACGCCTGGTGCAATCTTGGCAGGGGTACCTGAAGTTGATGCATCTTTGAAGACCTTCGCAGCTGCAGCGAGATCAGATGCACGGGAGTTGGTACAAGATACAAGGTAGGCTTTGTTGAGTTTGATGTCTTGGGCCTCAAGGTCCCGTAAAGGCGTAGCCACCTTGACGGAATTCGGTCCGGAAACGTATGGAGATAGAGTCGAGAGATTGAGGTACAGCGACTTGGCGTATGTAGCACCTTTGTCTGCCACCAGTTGGTTCTGGATCAAGTCATCGATTCTTGCGTGTGAGAAACGAGACTCCGCTGTATCCTTCCCATCGAACAGAGCTGCGGTTGTAGCTTTGGCTCTCATCCATGCCTGTAGCATAGAATCGATCGGGAAGAGTCCAGTCAATGCTCCCCATTCCGTGGTCATGTTCGCAATAGCCAATCGATCATCTACGGGTAAACTTCTCATGGTCTGCTCTGACCCCGTGAACTCAATGGCATGGTTTAACACTTCATCGTTGTTGAACAGTCCACATAGCGCGACAATAACATCCTTCCCGGTGACACCCTTTGGTAGAACACCAGTCAATGTGACTTTGGCGATTGGGGGAATCTGCCACCAAGTCTTTCCTGTAGCCCAGATACTAGCAGCATCTGTTCTCACCATGGCTGTTCCTAGGCAGCCCACACCACCGTACATGTTACTGTGGCTGTCACTTGCAACTGTCATTGTGCCTGGCCATGCATAACCCTCCTCGACCATGATCTGATGTCCAATGCCTCTTCCAGCAGGGTAGAAATCCACACCTTGCTTCTTGGCGAACTCCTCGATCTGCTTGTATTTCTTGAGGTTGGTTTCGCTCTTATTCTGCACATCGTGATCCAGGGTCATAACGATTTGCTTGGGATCGTGGATCTTGCTTGCGCCAATAGACATGAATTTCAATGCGACCGGCCATGAATTGTCGTGTGTCATACAGTGGTGAGGGGACAGAGTAACATAGTCTCCAGATTTCACAACCTTGCCCTCTGCAAGACCAAGGGAATACCTCTGGACAATTTTCTCCGTCAGAGTTTGTGGGATTCGAGAAGGGGTCTTGAGGGAGGATAGGATCGCGGAGGAGGAGGGATCGGATGTCTGGGCGTGGAAGACATCCTGGAAACGCTGTGCGGTGGATGTGATGGATCGTAGACTTCTAGGAGTTCGAAGAGATAGAAGGCTGCGAGATGGCCTGGCCCGCAGACCTTGCAGACCGATTCGTTGCTGCGAATGTTAGAAACGAGTATGCAACGATCGCGAAACGGACTGGATCATGGAGACACCACTTACTGGTATCATCTTGGGTCCATTGACTCCGATTGAGGTGTTGCGGGAGGTCGAACTGGGGGAGAAGCTTCCCCGGATTTTGGCAATTTTTATTTTGGTGTCAGCAGAATGTCTCGCAGCTGATTGGTCATCTCAACTTTTTGGAGCCGTGATCGGACATAAATGAAATAGCTTTCTAACAGCACTCTTTTGGTGACAGCCTCGCGTTCAAGAAGCACTGTTTCGAGTCAATGATCCAATATGTATCTGCGACAGCGAGACTCTGTGGTCGTCGCACCTCTCCGCAGATATGGCAAACGCCATCGGCGATTCTCCAGAGACCTGCCCTGAGAGCTAGGAATCAAAAAGAGCGGTATCCTACAACACATATTTTCTACTCGCAGCAGAGATCATTGAGTATAAGTCTCAATAGGCATAGCAGACCGTCAGAATGCAGAAATGCGTCCGGATATCGAAACTCTCACGTTATAATAGACGAGGAGAAAGTTTTGACAACAATCGACAACCATTCTGAAAGCAGCCCGGGCCTGGACAATGAAACAATATATGCCAAATCCAGTGGCCCAGATGCCAGTGCAATTGCTGTCATTCGCATTTCGGGTCCTGCTTGTGCTCAGGTAGATAATATGATAGCCTTTACTTGCATCTGCTCACATTATATTTAGATCTACCATTCCCTCTGCCCAGACAGGAGATTACCACGACAGCGATATGCTGCTGTGCGGACATTGTACCATCCCAAAGACAAGACGAACATACTTGATTCGGACGCAGTGGTGATTCGGTTCGATGCACCAAATACCGCGACTGGAGAGGATATGTTAGAACTACACACACATGGCGGAATTGCAACAGTCACAGCTGTCTTGTCTGCCATCGGACAAATCAATCCCAAAGCTATTCGTGCTGCGAATCCTGGCGAGTTTACACGTCGAGCTTTCGCCAACGATAAGCTTGATCTAGAACAAATCGAGTCTTTAGGTGATATTCTTACCGCAGAGACCGAGCTGCAACGCCGGGCTTCTTTACGAGGACCTTACCAACAGCTTGGCCGCATATACGATCAATGGCGCACTTCTCTGATTGAGGAACTTGCTCATGCCGCGGCAGATACGGACCACTCGGAAGAACATAGTTTGGATGATATGGCAGGAACATGGGATCGCATTATCGAGAAAGTTCAAAGAATACAAGAGGAGATTACGTACCACCAAATGGGCGCACGATGTGGACAATTGCTGCGGCAAGGCATTCAAGTCTCGTTGATCGGTCTCCCAAATGCTGGCAAGAGTTCGCTTTTCAATCAAATCGTGGGTAGCGAGGCCTCTATCGTCAACAAACAGGCAGGGACTACTAGAGATGTCGTTGAAAAGACAATCAACTATAGAGACTATCTATGCACCTTTGCAGACACTGCTGGGGTACGAGCTGCTGATATTGCAGGAGGCGCAGACATTGGAGCCATCGAGGAAGAAGGTATCAAGCGAGCCGTTGCGAAGGCGAAGAATGCGGATGTTATTGTTTACGTTGCTTCCTTTGAGCCCGACCCACACGATCCTTCTGGTTACCAGATACCGATCATGGATAGTCTTACTTCAATAATCCGGAATCAAGATGGAAGCATGAAAAATGTGCTTGTTGTGGTGAACAAAAACGATAGACCTACCTCAGAACAACTCGAAAAATGTCTTTTGGAAATGCAGGATGCCATTGGTAGATTAATGTCCACCAATGGTATCTCCGAGGCCAAACTTCCAATCATTGATATATCAGTTGCCAGTGCTGTAGCTGCACTTCCGGGGCGAAATGGTCGGCCAGGGAGAGGAAATATCGGCGGCTTCACACAAGCACTTATGGATCTCTTTCAAAACATGACTACTATGCCTGTTGATATGGCACATCTCATCGGTGTAAGAGAGCGCCAGAGTCAGCTTCTCACGGCCTGCTCTGAGCATCTGAGCGACTTTTTGAACGAAGCTGCCCTTGGCATACCAGACAATTCTATTGCAACACATCACCTCGAACTAGCGGCGAAGTGTCTAGCCCAGGTCACCGGAAGACTCGAAGGGGCCGGTGATGTCGAAGAGATTCTGGGTGTTGTGTTCTCGAAGTAAGTGTTTGGTCCCACGATGGTGTGCTTTCTCTAATGATCCAGATTCTGTATCGGAAAATGAACACAAGATACGACTCAAAGACAGCACAATCTTCACTGTAGGATATTTCGATAGCTGTCCCCGTGCATCCTTTTGAACTCCGATATGAAGGAATTGCAGCGCAGTAATTCATTCGTGTTCTGTTCGTTTCACCAAAGAGTCGCAACAGAGGCGTGGAACTGCCTAGGCAGTAATCTTGGATTGCATTACATGGAAACGAAGAAGGCTTCCGCTGTGACATCCGGCGCCCAGTCCTTTCTGGATCTGCCCTCTGCCTCGAGGCTTTTTCTGGCTGAAAGTATTATGCTGGCTTCCAAATGCAATCCAGTTTTGCGATCTGATCCTTTGCATTTGCTTTACCTCTGGTGTTAAGTGCCAGGAGATCAAGAACTCCACCGGAACCACTGCAAAATATCAAGGATCCGGAGAGTGCTATACCGGAAGGAGACTTGGGCACGAGACGTCGGCAGTTCAGAAGCCTTAGGACAAAATGCATGAACGAAAAAGGTTGCTGCTACAGACAGGTTATCAACCCCGATAATCTCAGCCCTAAGGAGCTATAGATGCAAAGTTGATCTGCTTGACGGAAGCCCCACTATATCATTGTATCAGAGAATAAGCCCTCGCATGCCATTCGTGCTATAAACATTCTCGCTTAGCTTCATCTTATCGTTCAGAGTTTGGACAGACTCCAAAGCTCCATCATAGTGGAGCTGCTTAATTTAGATCCTTATGTCAGATCCCTGAACAGTCGCTTGAGATGCCTTTGAGAGAAGACAGGCTCAATGAAGCGCAGAATTCGAAGTCGCTATGGTAATTCGTGACTTCTTCTGTCCAACCCAATCATTGTTCTCATGATATTTGTTTCCAAACCAACCATCCAATTAAATCGTCGAAGTACCTGTCTTACATTCAAGCCTCGGAGCGTTTCCATGGCTTCCTTTTTGGCTTCAAGATATGCTGCTTTAGACCGTATATGGCTAGCTTCAGGAACAGGTCCAGAATTGCAGGTGGTGTAGTCCAATCATAGACGCGTAATGCATTCATCCTGGGTGTGGCGGCACTGGTCTGACATCCGGCCCCCTTTCAGAATGAAACTCCACGTCCCCATCCCCTCTCATCCGACCACACACCCACCACTCGAGGGTAACAAACGCCCATACACTCATTCCAAAACAACCATCGCATTCCTTGGGAAGCAAACAGACGCCATCAGCCAAGTCTACTGCTTCGACACACACTCCTTTACTCAGACCTCATAGTGATCATCAACATTGACATTGACATTAATCTCGACCTGAACATCCTCCCTCACCCCGAATCCCCCTTGCGCGAGATCATCGGCCCTTCGCATTGAATTGAACGACCGGGCGTCAATATCAGCGGTCTTTCCCCCCAATTCGTCGTCCTGCGACACCTCCCTCGCCTCGATCATCACCAATTCTGTCCCACCTCCTGCGACATCCGGTGCCCAGCGATCAAACCGCGCGACAACATCATCGTCGTCGTCCTCAGTACGGCCGCCGAAGAGGACAAGCATCGACCGACCTTACCCTGCATCATTGCCGGAATATTTGTCGACTATTCAATTGTGGCTGAGAAGGATTCACGATACTCAGTTTCGGCTCAGACAATAGCAACGATACTCGGACTGGACTTTGCTGTTGGACAATAGCAGCAAACAACTGTCGTCAGCCGCCGAGGATAGCAATATCCTGCACCCTCGCAGAATAGGAAAGGAGAAAATGCATCGCGAAAGACGACAATAGCAAGCCATTGCTATTACTATTCGATCCTCAACAGATACATCACGACACTCTTTCCAATCATTCCTTCGAGCCTTTCCTTCGCAAATAGATACCCCAACCAACTTCCGCATAGTCGATTGCTTCGCAGGCGGAGAACGACAAGTGCGAATTGATTCGAGATCAGTAGATCTCCCGACTCAACAAATCTACGACGAGCCAAACCGGCACCAACACACTCTTTACACTTTCACGATTTCAATTCTAGCCAGGCGCTCACATCGAAGCGGCAGAGCCAGATCTTTTCGATTTTAATAACCTCAAGATGGGTTGTTCAGGACGAGTCAAGGCGGATGACATCCGACCTGAGCAGAAATGGGATTTCATCGTGAGTTTCGCAGTCAGATCGGTATGACCAATGCTAATTAGGCTCAGAGTCTCAACGATTTCCATTCTGGTTCTTGTATTGAATTCTTTGCATACGGATATCTTTGGATTTCTCTCTTTATTTCAGTAGCTGTCTACGCCGTCGATACTTTCACCGCGGTCAACCTCCTGGCTTTCGACAAGTGGTCAGGAACTTTCGAACCACCAGTCGATTTCGACGTCCAGAAATGGATTTTTGCTGGATGTATCATTGCTTCTTGGGTCAATGTCGGATATGAACACCTTCGAGCCATGCGTGTTATGAAGCGTGGTGCGGTTGCTGAGAGTTACTTGGACTCATTGGCTATCAGACTGCAAAGTATCCGCGTCGGCAAAGGACGAGGATGGAGACGCTTCTTGGTCTTCTCTGAATTGACCAAGTCAAAGAAGGGTGCTGAATACGTTGCCCTGTTTACATATTTCGGTTTCCAATGTAAGTCGATCTTCCATCTTCATTAGGCGTACCTGACAGACTTCTAGCTTGGATTCGAATCATTCTTTGCCAAGGACCTCGCCAAGTTCTCAATTCCCTTACACTTTGGTCAGTCGTCAAGGCAAACATTGACGGAGATGCCCAGAATGCTGGATCTGCCATCCTCACCTTCTTCAAGAATTTAGGCAAGCTTGCCGAAGAGAACAACCAACAAGCTGTGGTTCTCTCAGGTATGGCTTTCACTTTGGTCATTTGGGTAGTTGGTGCTTTGTCACTTCTCCTCTCCGCACTGTTCTACGTCCTCTTTCTCTGGCACTACATTCCCAATGCCGATGGAGGACTCTCAGGCTACTGTGAGCGGAAGATTAATCGTCGATTGGCCGCGATTGTCAGCGTCAAAGTCAACAAGGCTTTGGAAGAGGAAGAACGGAAGCGTATCAAAGCAGATGCGAAGGCAGCTAAAAAGGGAGAGAAGCCCTTGGGTCGACAGGCAACCCTACCGACTATGTTTGATCAGAAGACAGACGACAGTCTTCCTCCAATGCCGATGATGAATCGCAACGACACTATGACAACTCTACCAGTCTACTCGAGCAGACCTGGAACCCCGAGTGGTCAACCTCCTCTTCCAGGCTTGGAACTCGATCAGTTGGATCAGAAACGTCCAGGCGGCCCGTCTCGAAATGTTACCGGATCATCATTTGCTTCCAATGCACCTCTGATGGGAAATGCTTCTGATATGGGATATGCTCGTTCTGGATCTCCAGCGCCTTCGCTTCCACCTTTGGATACGAACGGCTACCCAGCTCCTCCACTACGGACCATGACAGCAAACTCAACGAACAGCAGCAACTGGGGCCGTGGTCCACAGCCTCCCAGAATGCCAAGCGCAATGGGTGACCGAGGCTATACTGCTAGTCCAGTCTCATATGAGAACGGGTCTCCAATGAACAGCTCTCCGATGGATCAGTACGGCCGTCCGTTACCACGAGCAGTTGGTGAATTGAGATCAAACACACCTGCTGGACCTGCGCCAAGTATGGGCCCTCGAACACCATTCGATCAAGGTCACGGTTCCAATCCCTCTCAAGGCTCAGTTGACAATTTCGGACGCAACTCGCCAGCTCCAACCTCGGCCGGCTACCAGCCATACAACCCCACCGTACGGAGTGCTTCGCCAGGACCTGGAACACCTAACTTCCCAAACAACACACCTCAATACCGCAACATGACGGATCCTGGCCAACGTGGATCTCCCCAAGCTGATTACTTCAATGGTGCACCTCAGATCCCTAGACCGGGTACGGCTCAGCAAGTTGGACCTCGTGGAGTTGGTGGATCTGTCGGTCCTTCGAATGGCATCTCCAGGCTTGCGAGTCCAGCTCCATACAACCAGAGTCCCAGTTTTATGGGCCCAGGTGCACCATCTTATAGACGGTAGCCTCCTTTGGAAATGGAGGAGGAGACGAGGGACTTTTGACCTTTATGATACGATGATGAGCAAGCGGATTAGTGAGTAGGTCAAGTACGGGATGGATGGATAATTGATCACTTGGAATTGGCAATCTGTATTTATGGACTTGGAACCACACCAGCCAGCCAAGTAAGAACAGACAGGCGTTGGCGTCATGATATCATTTTGCTTTATTTAGTCGATCTTTGGCGTGAAAGGCATAGCACCGAAAACTTCAAAAGTGAATAAATCGATCTTTTGACAACATCTTGCTTTCATTTGATGACAGCTTCGCTGTTACTTGCATGTTTGTCTTTCATACCAAATAACTCTTCATAAGAGATGATCTCTTCCACTTTAGCGAGCTTGACTTGCGGCTTCAACTCCAAGCCAGCAGCTTGTAACATAGCATACCTGACAGCATTAATGCCAGGCCTCTTTCCAGCCATCCATATCTGCGAGCTACACGCAATGACCTCCCCAACCACACCCCCATCATCCTCACTATCCGGCTGTATAGCATCCTTAACCTCCTCCATCTTCCTCGCCAGCTCCGCCAGATTTTCCGGCCGTATGGCACTCCCCGGCTTCCCCTTCCCATAAAGCACCTTGTCCACCTTTGACAGAACAACCTGATACGGAATCCTCTGACTCTTAAACAGCGCCAGAATCTGTAAATCCGTCTCCTTAACCCCATGCTCCGCATCAACCAGCAAGAACGCCCTCCTCAGATCCTTCCTCTTCTCCAGATACTTCATAATCTGCACACCCCATGCTGCCCGCCCACCATGTCCATACCCAGGCATATCCAGCACTACTAGCGGATTCCCTCTATCCAGTCCGCCGACTCCAAATGCATTCATGAGCTTTGTCCGCCCGCGCTGCGCACTTGTATGTGCGATTTTCTTGTTGAGGAGGGCGTTTAGGAGGGAGGATTTGCCGACGTTGGAACGTCCCAAAACGCAGACTTCGGGGCTGGTGCTGAATTCCATGTTTTTGAACTTCTCGGCGGACCAGAGGAACTCGGGGGGTCTGCGCTCAAAGAAGGTCGCTGCATGGGTGAGTTGCTCGCGGGTTGGAGGGAGGGTGTCCCAGTGGTAGGAGAGGGCGGATTGGATGTTTGGATTGGGGTTTGTGGTTGATGATGTTTTAGTTGAGTATTTCCTGCTTGTCTGTAGTCTTTGACAGCGGAGACATGGTCGTAACCTTGTCGTGGCCGACATTGTGTATTCTAGGTTGGATGGATGGTGTGCTGGATGCTTTTCAAGCCGGAAGCTCTTGGAGGTGTTAAAAGGTAATGCACCTACGGACAAATTGGCGCTCTGAGAAAGAGAGTCTTCTAGCTATATTCTACAAGGTAGCTTTGAAGAATTACCGTCCTTGTCCCAGTCAGCGCTATACAGACAAAATCCGGTCTTGAGTTGTTACAGTGCAGTTCAGAGGGGATTTGGCACGACGGCAGTACCCAGGTAAATAAAGCAGACGAGCGCCAGGCGCCTTTGCCTCTTCACCGCCTTGAATTGCCAGGGACCGATTCCGATAGCTTCGAGGTCCCGATCAGCCCCTCACCACCATCTTTCTTCCCACTCCTCTCCTCAAGCAGCTCAATTTTGCAACAGCCAATCCATGATCCCCTCATACCAGCCTCCCAGATCTTGACAATTCACAAATTTGAGCACCAAAGATGTCACAATACCCACGAGGAAACTCGAATATGGACCAACAAATGAACAACCTCAGTGTTCAAGACGAACCGGCAGCCTCACCAGCTTCAGAGCCGCGCAAACAGAAGAAGAAAAAAGTACTGTTGATGGGCAAGTCTGGGTCAGGGAAGAGTTCTATGAGGAGCATCATATTCAGCAATTATGTTGCAAAAGATACGAGAAGGCTGGGTGCTACGATTGATGTGGATTTAAGCCATGTTAAGTTCTTGGGCAACTTGACTTTGAATCTTTGGGATTGTGGAGGGTGAGTTGATATTCCCTTGTCTTTCTTAGAGTCTGCGATGCAATTCGAAGCAAGCATCCAGGGGTACACGCTGGTTCAATTGCGCTCGAGAGTAGCTCTAGCCTGCAGGATCTTCTGTTGTCAGGCTCTTACAATCACGTACTAACGTTTTCGCAGACAAGACGCTTTCATGGAGAACTATCTCTCCCAGCAACGGCAGCATGTCTTCTCCAATGTTGGCGTCCTAATCTATGTCTTCGATATCGAATCCCGCGACTTCGACCGAGATCTCCTCACATACCGCTCCATCATAACCGCACTCAGCCAATTCTCCCCAACCGCAAGCGTCTACATCTTAATACACAAGATGGACCTCGTTGTTCCCGGTCAACGCGAAGACATCTACAACGACCGCGTTTCTCTCATACAATCAAAATCCGATACCTTTGTACCCATACCCTTCGCAACCTCCATCTGGGACCAATCGCTCTACAAAGCCTGGGCAGAGATAATCCACGACTTAGTACCCAACCTCGACAAAATCGAGCACCATCTCGGCTCCCTAGGCAAGCTCATCCAAGCCGAAGAAGTGCTCCTCTTCGAACGCTCCTCCTTCCTAGTCGTCTCAGCCTGGAGCTCTGATATCGGCACCGAGAACCCCACTACCGACCGCTTCGAACGTTTGAGCAACATCATCAAGAACTTCAAGCAGACAACGAGTCGGTACACGGGCACGCCTAAGAGCGCTGAGCAGTTCGCGCTAATGGAACTAAAGCTCTCGAATTTCTCGCTTTTCATCCTCAAGTTCACTACCAACACATACCTGGCTGTCGTCCTACCTCCCGGCGAAGAACGATTCAATAGCGCCATTGAGAACTGCTATATTGCCAAAGCCGAGTTCGAGGATCTGGATTCGCCCGCTAAGAAGGGTGCTGATAGAGGAGCGACGACATCGAACGAAGCATGAGGTAGCATCTGCACTTTGTTTGAGCATGTGAATACCGTCTTGTTTTGTTGGATCTGGATCTGGTTACGTCTTCAAGGACTTGAATGAATGGATGAGCTAGGATAGATAGGTACTGTAACGACTTTTGAAGGAACACCTTGAGCGATAGCATTTTCATAGGCAGGGCGGCAAACAAAATACCCAGGCGTTTTACATTTGGAGGATTTGAATTAAAAGTTCATGTGGGGTTTTGTTGTTGGCGATTGAATGTAATATGATACAGGGAAGCTCTAATTTGGGAATTGTCTGAAGATATGAGGGAGTCCATAGTCTTCTCGCTTGGAAGAGGTAAACCAGTGGTTGGGAGTTGTTGGAGTAGATAGGTAGATAGGTAGATAGGTCTTACCGGACTTGAAGTAGATAGTGAACCAGTCCAAGATGGGGATTGTTTCCTGGATGTATTGTGATTTTCCAGTAAACATCAATACGTCCTGCAGGCACTCAGATACTCAGCCTGTCAGCGTACCAGATGGGGGTTTCAACCACGGCGGGCAGAGATCACGCCTTTTCTAGGGCACCCATAGAGGAATAATCTGACACAAGTAGGAAAGCATACGTCAATCGTTCGAAACGAATAGATATGTATCATGTCAGGGTGTAAAAAGCCATTTTCCTATGCCCAGCTAAAAGTCGCCCAATAATGCCTATCCCTTGCCTTTCAAATCCCTAAGCGAGAAGGAGAAGAGAAGATAAATACAAAAACGCCCTGAAATGCTGCTTTGCTTTGCTGTCATGTCATAATATCATTATCTTATCCTTGCTCCCATCCATCCGTCTAAGTTGTCTCCCTCCCCCAAGCGTAAAATCCTATTCCATCCCTACTTCGTCTGATATTCAATATCTGGCTTTTCGTGTCCAAGAATGATAGATCAAACCTCAACCGGCCTCTTCTTCCTTCCAAACATCGTCCCCTTTCTAGTTGCACTCCGCGCCACGGCTGCCCCATCACCACTAATGCCAGTAGCTGCCCTTTCACGTTCTTTCTCCCTCTCCCTCTCGTCCGCATATCCCTTCCTCCTCTCCGCCCTTCCCTTCTCGATAGTCTCTTGGCTCAAATGCCCGAACCCGTTACGTCTCTTATAACACGCCTCCATCAACGCATTACAGTCGATCAGTTTCCTCGGGATGGTCTGCACCACCTGAAAGATCTCCATAGGGTCTGACACGGCCTTGATCTCTGCTTCTCCGAGCTTGAAGACCGTGAGGGCGATGCGGAACAGTGTCTTGGAGCCTTCGCAAAAGAATGAGTCCCACACTCTAAGCGTGGACTCGATGGGTAGAGTGCCAATAAAGCAAGACATGAACCAGGCAGTCGTGCAGAGCGTGATAGGTGGGAGACGAAGCGTTGAATGTGGGAGAGAAGAGCCATCGAGCTCGCCTCCGATCTTGGCCCAAATATGGGGCATCATGTCTTTGATGCTTGTCATTAGCACGCCAAGATCGACATTTGCACCTTCGAGATTTAGTTCGTGCGTGCCTGGGAGGTAGGTCGTTGTTATGATGTTGAGCATCCAGAAAGCCTTTTCTTCCTCCATGAAGAGGAGAAGCAGTCCAGCGAGAAAGTTAAGCGACTGACAGTAACCGATGCGAGGGTTGTGGATGGAAAACGCTTGGAGCACACGCCGAAGTGACTGCAGCATCGGCGTTTCTGGCTCTACTTGCTGGCTGTTGCGAACTTCGCCTGGAGCAAGCGGCGGGGGGTCTGGTTTGAATTTGACGTTGTCTGGGAACGTCCGATTGAGATCCCGCTCGATTATCTCCTCATCCGTTTCCGTTACGTCGCCCGCTGCAGCTCTTCTGACCAGGGCATTGTAGACGCCGTAGTTCTTGCTCACTATAGCTGGACCTCCTGCGTACCAAAACCATGCATCTCCTCTCCAGTCTGGCGGTATCCCTTTTCTGATGAAACGCTTAACTTTGGCGGATTTGGCGGGGAATCGTATTGGCCGATCGGTAACGAGACCGTTGTCTTTCAGCAAAGCCACCCACTTCTTCCGCCGTCGAGCCAGATACTCTGTGTATGGTCCATTCCACGCTTCGTACGTCTCTAATGAGATGTATTGAGTCTTCTTCCGGAACCCGTACCGATCTCTGGTCTCATCGAATGGTGTTGTAGTCGCCCTTGTCACTGGCCGACTGGGGCTTGGAAGCTTCTGCTCAAAATATGCCTCCTGGACGTCTAACGTGCCGTCACCACTCCGAGGCACATCCTCACTTGGTCTCCCGACAGTATGGAATATCTGATGTGAGTCCCTCACAATCCTGGTCGTGTTTGGAACCATTAGGGAATCTTTTGGGTCCAAAGGTTCGGGTGATTCCGTCATTAAAGAATCATTCATAGCTTCATGAAGTCCAGATATCCTTTTTCGTTGCGAATCGGCGGTATCCGGCCTCGTAATATCATTATCCTCCACCCCTGAGTCCATAAACCCACTCTCATACATCCCGATAGCATCATCCACGCTCATCCCCTCATCCCGACCAAATATTGAAGTCGCAGAACTGCTCTTTGTCATGACACTACTTCTCTCCGTGCCGCTTGTGCCCATGAAGCTGGAATTGGTGGTTAAAGCGGATCGGAAGCTGGCTCGTACCTCCTCGCTATCAAAGCCATTTGGTCGTGGTATGGGGTCCCGACGATAGGCGGAATGGTTGCTATCTGGTCGACTGGCTGATTGCCACGGCCGGTATTGAGGATTGGTGAGATTTCTCTGACGAGAATAAATCGAATCAGCAGCTTGGTAGTCGGGTATCGAGGCAGAGGGACGTATCTGGTAGGCTGGTAGATTCATGGAAGATTGTGAAGAAGATGTAGAGAATCCCCGGTCCCTTGAAGAGGCCAGGTCCGTGGGTGTTTGTTGTTCATCGTAGGTTCGTAAAGGAAACGCAGAAGTTGCATGTGAGAGAGGTTTGGGGGAGTCGTTCCTACGCCGTATGCTTGGCTGTCGAGGTCTTGAGAAGTTGTCCGTTGGCAAGTCCACGGCTCTATCCGTCGATTGTGACCTGTGTCCGTTGTTCAGAGCTCGTAGTCTGGACGCCTCGGAAGGCTTCTTGTGTAGACCATGAGGGATGCCTGGCGGAGCAGTGAATGACCGCTCATTCGGATGTGCGTGGTGGGAGGTATATGGTCGTTGGTGGTACTCCTCTCTTGACATTATAGGAGGAATCTGAGGGAGTTGTGGAGCTGTAGGAGCAATTGGTGACGAGGGTATAGAGGGTGTCGAGCTTTTCGAAGCTGTCCTTGGACGCGCAGGATACAGACTGAACTTCATACTGCGTTGTCTCTTGACGTGAGCACTCTCGCTCTCCACCCCTTCGTACACTGCTCCCGTCCCATTATATCCATGTGTTGTGCTCATTGCCCTGTTTCCCTCAATCCAAATCAATTGAGCCCACGACTTGTCCTCTCCACCACAAGGTTCGAGACCTCTCGTCCGTCGCGAAACCCTGTCTCAGAGCTATACCGCCGCACATGAACACCGCGTTTGAAGGGTCGTGATAGCTTCAAGTGGAAGTCGCGAGAGCTTTAGATGTTGAAGGTCGAAGGTCGAAGGTCAATCGAATGGAGAAGACGTGAGGTCTGAGCAAACGTCCGGGCGCATTTGTTTGTTTGCAGTCAAGGCGGCGGCGAGACGAGGATCTGAATCTCGGATGATTCTGTGTTTCGTGCTCTCTGACGGTGTTGTGGAGTGCGATGTTACCAGGATGTACCACAGATGTCTAAGTGTTTGGTAGTCCAAGCTCGAAATGGTTGGTGGTCAGACGCTCTCAGAACTCGGATAGCCCCAGTAATCTTAATAAAACGGTCCAACCTTTCTGACGGATCACAAGAGCTAGAAAAATATATTAAAATCTAATAGCTTTGTCATTGGAGCAAAGAAGAAAACCTCATCGTCTGTCACCTCGGTTCCAACTGCTAGCTGGCATCGGCCATGCAGCAATAGATATCCGTTGGACAAGAGGGATCGTTCGATCGAACAAATAAGATTACCTTCGATTCCTGCTTCCGAACCATACCGAATATAAACAATTTCCGGGGATGTGGTCCAGAGATTTAATCAGCCCTGTCAATAGTCTAAACGCGTTAATCCCCTTTCCGTCGATATTCTCCACTAGACACTGATAGCCGAAGCGATATATGACGTGCAAACAAACAACTCACATTCCACCCCATTTTGGGCTTCAATATCCAGAAATCCATCTAGGAATTTTGATATCCAGAAGCAAACGGTATTTGCTCAATAACAATGTGTGAGCCGTCCCGTTTCTACTCCCCTCGATGGTCTCCCAGAGTACCCCGTCAGTTTAACTCATGGAGACGCTCGGACACAGCAGCCATTTGACAAGTCCCAAGATAGAAACAGTGCCATGCGTCATAGAAATCATTGTATTCTCTGTCTAGAGTGCGTTGTCAACTACCTATCGTATGAACAATGTAATAGCAGTCACCGCTACATCAAATAACGCCATCCAATTTCGCCCATGCCTCAGCAAATGCAGGACTCCCAGATGAAAGACTCCAGCCAAATTGCAAGACCCGTTCATCTATCCATCATGTAATTATAAAACCCACCCAAATTCCATCCTCATCACCATAATACAAAGGGGGCTCCGGAGAGTTCCAGAACGTGAATGCACCAATAGAGGAATGTCGGAGCATTTCATGTCTCAAATGACTCGTCCCTCATCATCAGCAACCTCTGTACCCTCGATTTGCATTCCCAAAGCGTTAGGAACACCAATCAGAATTCGACCCTTAGGAACCTTGATATCTTTGACGCCAAAGTTGCCGAATACCTTGAGGGTCTTAAGATTAGGGCAGGATCTAAAAATGAGACCACAGACGCGATCGTTGACACCTTGACAGAAGCTGAGATTGATTTCCCGAAGCTCAGGGTAGACCTTGTCTAAAGCAAATACATTCTCGAAGGCTTCGCGCGAAATGTGGCGGCAGGAATTGACATCGAGATAGCGAAGAGTAGAGCCCGAATGTGCCATCAAGGCCTCGAAACCAGCAGAAGCGAGACCGATCACATCTGGATTCTCGCGTGGCTCAGCGGCGTCGATATGGCGGCATTTGTGGAAATCAATGTAAAGGAGCGGAGGGTTGAGCCAGTTTGTGAAGAGTGCAGCGAAGCCAGCATCGGTAAGAACTTCGTTGTCAGTGACACGGAGCTTGAGGAGGTTTTGGCAATTCTCGTGGACAGCATTAAGAACAGTATCATCAACATAATGGACTGCTGCAAGGGCAAGAGTGTTGAGACCCGGGCCGATACTGTCGATGATCTTAATGTAAGGTTCGGTGGGAGTTGTCTGGTAAATCTCGAGCGTCAACTTCTTCAGATTGGTAAGGTTGGCAATGTGAAAAAGTCCTTCATCGGTGACCTTTTGGTTGTGCACAACTTTGAGGCGCTCAAGTTGGGGGCACGCCTTGGGGAGAAGCTCGAGTTGCTCATTGCCAAAGTGACCATCGGTGTGATAGACCTTTAGGGCCTTCAGGTGTTGACTCTTCTCATTCAGGAACCGATTCCATCTCTCATCGTCAATCAAGTTCGCACCATGCAGACTCAGACTCTCCAATTCAACTGTAGTACCGAGCAGATGGTCCATGACCTTGTTCTTGAATTGAATGGCGTTGCGGAGACGGAGGTGTTTGACTGTGGGGACAAACTGGAAGATGCGGATGTAATCATCAGGCGATAATTTCGATCCATCGTAAACTGTGACAGTATTGCTACCAGCACGCAGGAAGAGGTCGAGAGTAGTAGAGTTGAGGAGCCACTTCTTCGAGATGATAGCAGCGAGTTTGTCGACCAATGGAGCTGGAAGATCACCCAAGCTTGAGGCATCGTCAACGTTCTTAGCCAGTGTCTCGATGCAGAGTGTCATGAGTGATTTTGCTCCAGGATAGATTCCATCAAGGAGGTTGCTCTGCAATTGGCGTCGTGCTTGACCTGCAGCGGACTTTCTCTTCTTCTTCGCAGCACCTTCCTCCTTATTAAGCTCCTTGGTGCACTTTGGGCACAAAAGACCTCCGTCTGGTCCAGCTTTGCTATACGCGGTAACACTGAATCTCTTCTCACAGATTTCGCAATTCTCCATTTGACCAGGAAGAGGTGCCATGTCCGCTTCGAATATAGCTCTAGCTGCGTCGTCATCATCCGTCATGTCATCATCGGATCCGTAATTGCGTTTGCGGCTCTGAAACTTTTTCGAAGCCTTGATCTTTGCGATAGCTTTCTATTTGAAGTCAGAATTCATGTCCGCTGAGTCTTCACCAAGCAGAACATACCTCCTCTTCCTTTTTTCTCTTTGCCTGTTGTGCCTTTGTCTCCTTACGCTTGCGAGAGGGTTGTGGTGCAGCAGCCTCGTCGTCATTATCATCATCATCTTCAGGTGTATCGGCAGGTTGTTGAGAGGCTAAAGCAGCAGCTCTTCGAGCGGCAGCATCTTGTCGGATTTGATTGGCATTGATTCCTGCGGTCTGGAAAGAATCAGCAAATGCGTACAGAGGTTGGCATAGGATGGAAGCTTACTGCAAGATAGCTGGTCAAAGCGGATTGTCTTTTGAACGGTCAGTATCCACCAGACACGCGGGGTAGATTAACCTACGGTCCTCGAATTGGGGCAGCTCTGGCAGCTCGAGCAGTGGCTGCAGCATTGACGGGAGCAGCTGGCACAAAATTGGCAGGATTTGTAGGATTAGCGGTAGGTGCAGTGGCATTTGCAGTTGCATTTGCATTTTGTCTGTTGCGGTTTCTGCTAGACCTACAATTCAATCAGCCATGATTCGAAAAGGGCGGGCGTTGAACATACATCTTGACGAAAGTTGCCCCTCGGCAGGTTTGCTGTGGTTGTGAGTGCAACGCAGGGGAGACAGTGCTCGAGAGGAGACAAGACTTTAAAACTAGTGGCAGTCTATTCGCACTCGATTCACGCTCGATGTCACGTCAAGGTGAAGTTTTTGACGCTCAGAATAATTGTTCAAGGTGTTGAGAGGAGAACTCGAAAGTCCGCTAGGAAAGACGCGCCGCGTGAGCACGTGCTTTGGTGCCTGGCTATTGGTTGCTAAAGTGGTTTTCGGCAGCGCTATCATTTGAAGCTCAACCCCTGAAGTGAGCCGAGCAAAAAAAGCTCAACAACCTTCAGCCTTGCCTCCTCTGCTCACAGAGTGTACGGATCTATATCACTGCATCACTGCATCATGGAATACATCTCCCGCGCCATGGACTTCATCTCCCTGGATACTGTCGACAAAGTCCCCAGACCTGTGCTGGCGACTTTTGCTGGCATTGGCACTTTGTGGTTGGGCCTCAAGGTCGTCAGCTATATGAGACTATTGTTGAGCTTGTTTATCTTCAGTGGAAAGAGTGTATGTTCCCTCTCTTTTGGGCAAATAGCTTCCAGTTGCATCAACAAATTAATGCTAACTCTGTTTGTAGCTCCGTAGCTATGGCAAAAAAGGCACCTGGGCAGTTGTCACTGGCGCCTCTGATGGTATCGGAAAGGAATATGCCATTCAACTTGCCCAGAAGGGTTTCAACCTCGTCTTGATCTCTCGTACTGCCTCGAAACTCGATACACTCTCCACAGAAATCACTCAGAAGTATGCCGGCTCGCAGATTGCAGTCAAGACTCTGGCCATGGACTTCTCGCTGAACAAGGACGAGGATTATGCCAAGCTGAAGGCGCTGATTGATTCACTTGATGTTGGAATCTTGATCAATAATGTTGGACAGAGTCACAGCATACCAGTTCCCTTTGTGCTCACCCCCAAGGATGAGATGAAGGCTATTATCGAGATCAACTGTGTTGCTACTTTGAGAGTTACACAGATCGTTGTCCCCGGCATGATACAGCGCAAGCGTGGCCTGGTTCTTACCATGGGCTCTTTCGGTGGACTCCTTCCCACGCCTCTCCTTGCAACCTACTCAGGTTCCAAAGCTTTCTTGCAACAATGGTCCACTGCCCTCGGCGCCGAATTGGCGGGCTCTGGTGTGGATGTTGAGTTGGTTCTCAGTTATCTGGTCACCACAGCCATGTCCAAGATCCGCAAGACCAGCGCATTTATTCCGAGCCCAAGGATGTTTGTCAAGAGTGTTTTGAGCAAAGTTGGCCGTAGGGGAGGTGCACAAAATATGGCTTATACCAGTACGCCATTTTGGGGTCACGCTCTTATGCAGTGGTGGTTGGAGAATACGGTCGGCTTGGGTGGCCAGAGAGTGGTGGTGCAAAATAGGAAGATGCACGAGAGCATCCGTAGAAGGGCTCTGAAGAAAGCAGAAAGAGATGCTAAAAGGGCATAAGCTGGGCAACAAAGCCGGAAGTGGGCAATGATCATCTTCAGTCGAAACGAAACTTTTGTTAATATGGGTGGGAGGCGAGGCTGAGGCTCTGAGGTGGGATCGAGGAGCATAGCATGGATATCAATGGCTTACTGACCTCTACATTTATTGCACATAGACTTGAGGAAATATCGTTTATGACTCGTCTGATGTCCGCCTTTTGCTGGAATTTCCAGTTCTACTCATGTGCAGCTGCTTTGTAGCAGGTTTCACGGCACATTGACCCCAAGAACCTTTCTCTTCGCTCACAACGTCGGTATTAACGACTGAAGTACGATCATTCCACCTTCAGCACAGCACTCGATGTCTTCATGCTCGGCAGGATCTCGGTCTTCCTCAAGATGACGGGAGTATCCGGCTCCACCGTTGCCAAGATGAAGCTATGCAAAGGTATCTATTTCGGTCAATCAAGCAGCTTCTCGTCTCTCCTCTCTTCGTTTTCTTTCACCGAGTTGGACCCCCAGCTAGTTCAAGCTTTCGGCCCCAGAACCCAGGATTTGATTTGGCACATTCGACGGCATTACGCAATGTAACCGACGGTCGCGCATCACAAAAGATCAACCTTGTTACCTTGGTCAGTTACCTTCGTGATCGTGCTTCTTCCCGGCAGCCTTTGCTTGCATCTGCATGTCTGTCTCCCACTATTGCCTGGCATGCTCTTCGATATCACATCACAAGAGATCTCGTACTTTGCTGCGGGGTGTGATTGGCGGGGTGTTTACATTGTAAGCGGCCGTGCATTGATGGCGTTCCTTCCGAGGATGTTTAAGGCTGCCCATTGGCCGCGGGACGGGATCTACTGACCCTGGTACGCGCTGAGCATCCCAAAACGTCTCTAGCTGACTTTATTGACCTGCATCTCCTGTCATCCCCTCTCAATCGCTCGCCTTCTCTCCCGTAGGCGCCGGCTCTTGCAGAAGTCTATCAAGTGCTGCATCCAGCTGCATCAAGCCCACCCGCATCAGTCCAATGACCTGCGAGCGCAGGCGAAGCTCACCAAGGTGGATGTGGTTGACATCCCAGCCGAGCCAGCATCGACGACTGGCAGCAGCAAGCCAGAGAAAGCCCATTGTTGGCGGCCTCGATAGCTGGCCTCCCATAAAGGTAACCTAGGACCCCGATTTAGATTCTCCTTTTCTTCTCTCTTCAGCAAGCAGTCAATCTTCTCAGAGCTAGTTCCTCCATCTTCGTTGTGTTTTTTTGTTTACCTGCCCTGTCGTCTTCGAGCTGTGCTCATAATATCACCACCACACATACATTCTAATTGTCCCATCCAAGTTGCTGGCCAACTTCATAATTTTTTGCACCTCTAATCGCCCGTATATACCCAAAACTAGCTCTACTTGCTCGAATCAACTGCATACCATTTCCAATTACGATAATTTCGCATTTTTAAGTAGCTTTCAATTTCACAATGGCCGCCGTTCAATTATCATTCTCGCTCCGCACATCCTCCAGCGTCAAGACCGTTCATCTTCTTGGCTCATGGGACAACTACTCCGGACAACTTCCTCTTTCCAAGGATAAGACATCTTCAAAGTCCGGAGCCTGGAAGGGTACATTCAGATTTCAAGGAACCACACTCCAGCCTGGTCAAAGATACTGGTATTACTACATTATCGATGGATACCACGTCTCCCACGACCCTGGGCAATCATCCACCACCGAGCCAACCACCGGCCGCGTCTTGAATATCCTCGATGTCCCCCATGAGAAGTCTTCATCTTCATCTCACCGCTCCTCGAAGACCAGCTCTTCCTCCAAGCACTCTTCATCAGACAAGGAGAAGCGCTCATCCAAGCACCACTCTTCATCTTCAAAGGAGAAGCACTCTTCATCCAGTTCTCGCCGTGAATCCCGCCGCGACAGCTTGAGCCTGACCGTCGACGTCCCCAAGGGACGCCCACTCTCCATCTCGCAGATCCAGTCACCAAAGCCAGTCACTCCTCATGCTACCAAGTACATTCTCGAGGCCGACTACAGCGCACCAACAGTCGAGGAGTTGACATCTCGCTTCAGCACCACGACCATCGACGAGGAGTACGGCTACGATCTCTCCAACTCACCTCCCTCATCCGTCGGCTCCAGCTTGTCAAGCCGCTCCGACAGCGACTCGCCCAGCTCCGCAAGCTCCCTCAGCGACTACAGCACGTCTCGCTCCGGGTCCGTCAACTGCACTTGCGAGCGCTATGGCATCACTCGCGGAGGCGATCGCGTCAAGTTGGACTGTGGCGGCTCCCGCTGCGGCTACAGTGACGACTCAAGCTCATGCTGCTCATCTGACGACGAGTACATTCCCAGCAGCTCCCGCCGCCACGGCTTGGTCGTGAGACGATGAAGGAACCTAAGAGAAGGAGAAAGGAAGGAGTTGAGTTGAATGACCTGAAGGAGGAAGAATGAATCCCGATCATCCCCAACGCCGTCCATTCTTTACGGCTACTTACCTGTTTGCGACATCACAGCGCGCATCAGGGCTGGCTTCTGATGCGCCTGTCACTCACGAAGCCGAATCCGCGGCACCGCGGTCATGTTCTAATTCCCTTCTCGTACCTGAATGGCCGAGGAGAGAATGTGGCCGCGCGATTTCGTTGTGTACCGCCAATCATCCTTGCACGCTCTCCCTGCACGAAAGGGAGAAGCGTCGAGCTCGGAAGGGGAGGGGGAGTCTAGTTTTTATGACTGCAGAAGGCAGTATTGGTGGACTAGAGGAGACTCGTACACGGGGGCAGCGCTTTGTCTCCGAATACTGTGAATTACATGGTCCTGGAATAGGCTAGCCATTTCTATTGTCGTAGAGCACTGTCTACGGTGAAGATAGCATAGGTGGATAGAAGACGGTTGAATCTACTCCACAGAAACTCATGCTTGTTTGACTTTCTTGCGCTGTGAAAATAAGAAATTTCTGATTCGTGACTTGTATGTGTGTAATCCTCAAAACGGGATATGAGAGCCCAGTACAAGACCTAGATGCCATTGATCCACTATGATCAGCACTTGACCTCTACTGAAAAGAGAGACAATCAGGCCTTCAACTCACCGACTCATCCACCCATAGCCGACCAATGAAAGCTCCATCTCATAGTTCGGACGCATCCCAAGCCATGGGCGCTTCCTCATCTTGAGTAAAGTGGAGGGTGCTGCCGATCGGAGAAGAGGCCACCGATAATGACCACTTGTGTCGAGTTGAGACTCAGATGACGAGAAAGATCACTAGACTGGGAGAGAAGAGAGGCAAAAAACGTACGAGATTTGAACTATCTTGCCACACAGAATGTTTGGATCTCAAGCCAAGCTTTCCAACTTACTATAGCAGACGCGAGAATCCGGAAACATTCAAGTAGCTTGCCAAATTGTCTTTGTGCTGTAGATAGATTGACTCAGCGAAAATATATGGACAAGCAGATGCCGATTCAGGATGCTTAAAATGCTAACGATATGTGTGTGTGTCCCTTGGGGAGAGGCTTATAGCTCGAAGCATGAGACTCTGAGCAGGGTATGCTTCCACTTGTAGCATCCCAGTTTCCCAGCTCTCATATTATGGACGGATCTCGAATGTTTCGGGTGGAGTAATGTGACAGCAGTCATAAAAAGCATGAGACAGACTCATTCGAAGAATAATTCACAAGTATCTTCCTCGATACTCAGAGCTCCACCATGAGTGAAATCTAGCCTCCCCCGTGGACAATAAGGAAACAAGGCCCCGGCATTTTGGAATGCTGTCTATTGAAATAGAAGGAATAACTCACCTCATTCCAAGTAAGACTGCATATTCAAAATATCACCAAGCTTTGCACCTTTGTGGATAAAAGTCATCGGCCCATAAAAGGGCCAGCTCTGTAGATTGCTTTCTAGCTCTATATGTCTCTGGCCTCTTATCTATTGCCAGAGCAGTCGAACCGCCGGTATATTACCAAATCGTACAGGAAGGGGACATATTCCCGAAGCAGAGTGGCAGTTCTCTCTTTCTTTCTTTCTTTCTTTCTTGCTTCCTACCCATATCTAGCCCGTAACTCCATCCCAGATTGTATGATCTATTCCCTCTCCCAAACTCCAAAGTGGACTTTTGTTGTGACCGAATCCCAGGAAATGACAATGGCTCGCTCTAAACAAACGCTAATCGGTGGACCGAGTAATCGAGGTAGTCGTGGTATCGAGGCATAAGGACGAATACCGCAGAAGAAGAATCGTAAGAATGGCGTAAAGTAGGAATCGGCAATGCTTCAATCGCCCATTCATGCAAGCATCGCTCGCTGGCTCTGTTCCCTCTGCTTCTCTTCCCGGAAAACCCTCCGGCTCATCTCCAGAACCGCCTCGAAGCCCTCCTTCCCCTTTCTTGCATTCTCTGAGAAAGCCGTCACGGTTGCATCCTCTACTGCGTTCTTGACTTTCTGCCATCCTCCGCATAAAGCCGTGATCTTGGCATCCTGCACAAATTGTGTTCGGTTTGACCCGAGTGGCTGGTACGTGACTGTCTCCCTCACATTGATGATGTTCGAAAAAGTAAGGTTGTGGGAGATCATGGTAACTTTTTTCGATGCCGGATCAACGTATGAAGTCTCGAAGACGTGTGATGTATCGTTCCCTCCCATCAGCGAGTTCAGCCATTTCGGCGCGCTTTGCTTGCACGTTATCAGACGTTCTGTTCGTAGCTATGATGATGTTAGTACCAGAGATGAGGAGGCAAGAGTGGAGAAGAGCATACAATTCCAGTGGATGCGTCAACGCTTCGCGATATCGTGTCAACCGCAATGACATGCGTTGACTTATCGTTCCAAGGGCAGTATTTGTTCCAGTTCGCCGATGAAACCTCCTCCCACGAGTAGTTGAACGTGCAATCGTTGGAAAAGACCTTCATCTTGATCGTGTGCTGCGTGCAGGACAAGTGGATTCCCCCAGATATTGTATGGAGTCCGTCGCGTGCGGTGACTCCTATCAAATTCGAGCGTGACGAAAGTGTTTGCGTGTATTTATTGGGTGTATGGATTTTATTTGAGTTCGCAGGTGATTGTAGGGTTCGCCGGTGGTGGAGGAGTCAGAGCAATTAAGTAGCTGAGTATTTGAAGAATTTGATGTTGGCTCGTGAAGATACGGAGAAAGAAGGAATACCGGCTTCAATATTCGCCCCTTCGCTTAGCTAGCGCCGATGGCCGACTAGCCAATCATTGTGGCTTACCTCGGATGAAGGGGCGGGGGTGATTCGGGGTCTTCAAAGATGTCGGGAGGTTTGTTGACCAACCAAATCCTTTGCTTTTCAATTTTTAATGGAACCTTTAACTTCTTTTTCTCCACCAATGCTCTGTGCATACGACGAGATGCAACTTCCTGTTCTTATGAGCCATTCTTTCATCGGTCACTATTGCGATGGAACTTGACGGTCATGATGCTCCCCCTTGGAAACATCACCTCTCCGAACTATGTTAGCACATTCACAATATCATGACTATATTGCAAGTGGGACTCGGTTCATTTTCATACTGTACAGGTTGTCTGTGAAGATAGTTCCTAAGATGCTCCTATTGCTTTTCAACTAGCTTTTGTGCTGAGTGATTTTGCCATGCCACGCCTTTATAAGACTTCGAAATTATTTGTCGCTTCCAAATACAAATGGGTATTACTCCAAGCCCTTCAACCCTATGATTCCATTCCCAACATTCTTGTTTCTGTTAGCTTTCCTCCGCTTCTTTCGACTTTTCCGTCCTCTATCCTCTTCCTCACTACTGTCTGCATCGCTGTCGTCGTCACTCCCATCCATAGCCCGCTTCTTAGGACCAGCTTCATCATCATCAGAATCATCATCCTCAACTTCTTCCTCCAAATTCATCTTCTCCTGCCAAACTTTGATTATCGACCCTCCTCCACTGATCAGCCTTCCTTCGACATCAAATCCCAAGCCAACGACTCCTTCAACTTCGTCATGTCTAAGCTCCGTAGTGACTTTGTTCATACCCAGCTTGACAATCCTGATCGTGCCATCTCCTACGCCAACTACCACGTTCTTTCCACCATCTCCTACGCCTTCAGGCATCAGGACGAGTGCATCCAAACTCTCTCCACCACCTCTACCACCATCAACGATGATTCTTTCATCTTGATCATCCCAGACGCCTCTCTCCCACAGAGTAAGAACTCCGTTCGAGCTACCCACAAGCACTTTCTGGCCCTTACTTCTTCCTGGTCTCGATGGCAAGCCGCCAACAAAGACACTACTTAGCAGTTCCTCTTCCTGGTCTTCGCTTTTGACGAGCACGCCTCTTCGCAAGTCAGTGACTGCCAGCGTAGTCCCGCCAGTCGTGACCCATTGCTTGCTGAATCCACTGGTGCTGTTTTCTGTCGGTGGTAATGGTGTAAGAGAGGATATGTAGTCATCGTGTGGTCGGTGTGTCTGACTTGGCTTCGTGCTCAATGTCGACGGAGCCCTCAGGTCGAATAGATGTAATGCAGCAGAGTCCGTCGCGAGGAGCAGTGTTTGGGGAGTGAGGGCGTGGATTAGAGTCGGAGGATCGAGCTTTCCAGAGGGGTCAAATGGGATCAGAATCTTGGAGACAACTTGTCCGGTCGAAGAGTCTGCTGCTTTGAGTAGGCCGTCTGTACCTGCGGAGTAAAGAACTGTTTTGGAGTCAATAGAAGTCCCCTAAGCGATTGAATAGCCGCAATGGACACACCTTCGCCATCTCCACTGTATGCCAGGGTCCTACAGCTACCCTTATGTCTCCGTGTCCGCCATTCTGTATCAATCGTGCTTGTTCCCGTCGAAATTACGCTAGTATCTACATCGTCGTCGTCGCTGGAACTGCCGGCTACAGCTGGCAATCTGAACGATTGAACATGGCCGCCAGACAGTCCAACTGCGAGAATTGGCTCTGTTGGATGAAGGGCTTGAGTGAAGAGCTCTGAAGAGAGCGGCAAGGTGCAGAGGTTCTCGAACATGATGTCAGGGCATGATCAATTGATGAAGTTGGTTTCGGATCGACGTTGTTTTTCTTATGATCATCAGGATCCTCGCCGAAAATTTGGCGAGCGGCAGCTTCCTGGTCAGAGCTTCTGGTGCATGACCCCGCCATTTGGCAACCCCACCAAGCCTCGAGATACCTACTCTTCTGGCACTTACTGCAGAAAATTTCGAGATTGAATCGAGAAGAGAAGTCCCTAAGACTTCCTAAAAAGCATGAAACGGGAATCAACAATCACAGGAAATCTGACCATGAAACCGTTCAAAAGCCGAGGATTTAGCAAGCTGCAGTCTTGCTTCAAGAAAGGATAGCCGGCCACTTACAAAGTGTCAAGTTAAAATGGGTACACTGAATGGCTCAAGATACAACTCGAATAGCAGCTCCACAAGGGGCATTGATCATCTATGTCTAGGTTTGATTGATGATTTTCGCTCTCGGCATCAATGGCGGCTCCTGTGATACCTACTTATGTCGGCTTCCCTCATTTGAAATATCCTGAGCCTAGGTATGAAGTCCGCAACCCATTCCCACAGCCTCTTGCGGTCCCGAGACGAAGAGTCGGTCCCGTACCACCAAGATTGTTCAACTCTACAGGCATAAAGTCTTTCCCGGTCCCACTGGCTCAACTCCGCATCTCCTGCCGCTGTATAGAGAAGCCCCACGTCGGCAGGTCCCCGCCATCATCCCCACCACTTACTTACTCATCAACTACAGCTTGCGTCACGCTGAACATTTTTTTGTTTTATTTGTGTCAACTGCACATATATTCAAATCTGAACTTCGTCCTTGCAAGATATTGCTGTCATAACTCACAATCTTTGAAGTTTTGGAAGCAGAATCCAGCTACACGTTTACCCCGCGATCTTAGAAAGAGGTCCCACATCAGGACATTCACCACTCAGAGACAGACAAAATGGCATCAGAGGAGCTAAAGAAGTCACTGAGAATATGTGTGATTGGAGCAGGTATGTCCATATCTGTCTACAGAAAGCACCAAGTCATTGCTAATATGCCGAAGGAATGGGTGGATTGGCATGTGCCCTGGCACTTGCAAAGGAAGGGTTCCAAGACATTCAAGTCTTTGAAACAGCTTCAAATCTTGGATTCGTCGGTGCAGGAATTCAATTGGCTCCAAATATGGCTCGAATTCTGGACAAATTGGGTGTTTGGAAAGCGATTGAGAAGGAAGCTGTGAGATGTCATGAAACAAGCATAAGAGGTACGAACTATGATTCGACTTCATGAGACTAGGAGCCCAACTAAACAAAGTCAGATGGAGCAAGTGACAATGAATTGGCACACGTCGAGCTTGACTATATCTACAAGACATACGGGTACCCACACATGGTTGGGCACAGGACGTCACTCGCAGGCGGTCTTTACGAAGGCTGCAAAGCCGAGAAAGCCATCAAATTCCACTTTTCAACCTCTCTCAGCGGCATCAAGACTTGGTCACCAAAAACAACCTTTACTGCAACACCAAGAAACGGGGAGCCATTCACCGTTGAAGCAGATGTTGTTTTGGCTGCAGATGGAATCAAGAGCAATGCCAGACGGGATATGCTCAAGACTCTCAATATCGACGCGGACATTGTCGACACGAATCAAGCAGCCTACCGTATCATGATCAACCGTTCCGATATTCTAGACGATCCTGAGCTACTTGAATTGATGGACGGCGAGACTGTCACACGATGGATCGGAGAGAAGCGCCATATCATCGCCTATCCAATTTCGAACAACACGATTTACAACATGTCCACTTGCCAACCAGATGTTAACTTTGCAGCTGCACCATCGGAGACATACACGACGAAAGGATCGAAACCGGCAATGTTGTCTGTCTTTTCTGACTTTTGTCCAAAGATACAACGATTGTTGAATCTGGTTCCTGAGGGAGAAGTCTGCGAATGGAAACTGCGTGTGCATGCTCCTCTTCCAACTTGGGTCCATGGATCTGTCGCGTTAGTGGGAGATGCTTGTCATCCTACACTACCTCATCTGGCGCAGGGAGCAGCTCAAGCCATCGAAGACGCCGCTGTAATCGGAGTTCTCCTTGGGAAAATGCCCAATGCATCGCCTGAGACGATCAACAAGACTCTACAAGTGTACGAGAAGATCAGGAAAGACAGAGCAGAGACCTTGGTTGAGATGGCGGCAGCTTCAGGGAGAGAATTGCATCTGGGCAAGGGGGCTGCTAAGGAAGAGAGAGATAGACAATTTGAGGAGTTGAAGAAGAAGGGTGGGAGAGTGCCAGACAAGTGGGCGGATGCGGATGTACAAAAGATGATTTATGGGGTCGATGTCATGAAGATTGCTGATGAAGAGTATGAAGCAATGTTTAAGAGTGTATAGGATAGCAGACCAAGAGCAAATAGCATTTGTTTGTTTTGATCGCTCGCTTACCCATCAAGTGTAGGATTTTGACTGAAAGTCCCACGTCTAACAAGAATTTACAGCCGGAGAAGGGTTCACTTTTGTCCGTTGGAAATCTTGCATATGTTGCTAAAGAAATTGAATGCTTTTCGAGCACTTTTTGTCACGATAGAAGAATCTGGAAGAGGCGGGTGGCAATGCTGGTCACATGAGTCGGCCATAAGCGCGGAACAAACTCCGAGGCCTGCGCGACGTCAACGATGTCCGCCTTCAAAGCTCTCAAAAACACCTCCACCTCCCATTGTCTTCCACCCCCATCTCAGACAACCACACAACACATCTCCAAGATGGCTTTCACGATGCGCCAACCTTTCAAGCTGACCTCTGCGCTGGCAGGAGCTTCAAAGACAGCTTTTCGTTCGACCGCCGCCCCAGTCCGATCATTCCACAGCAGCAAACCTGCCAACTCGTTCTTCACGTCGAGGAGTACGACGCCCGTTACGACACTTACGAAAGCGAGATATGCATTCAGGCAGAGCAGGACGTATATGCAGCAGCCGGTTGTGCAAGCTCCTGGTGGAAACTTGACACAGAAGTTGGTCGTAGGAGGTGCTATGTTCGCGGGAACCCTGGTAGGAATAAACTTGAGTGCGTAAACTTGATCTCTATAAAGGTATTATGCTAACATCTGCCAGTTTTTAATCGCGAAACCCGTGAGGACGGAGGCATGCCACCATACGAGCGAGCCTACCTCAATGACACCTTCATGCACACTGGCTTGGGAATTGGTATTATCGGTCTTTCCGCAAGAGCCATGTTCCAAAGCGGCTTCACATACCGGTTGATGGCTACAAACCCATGGGTCGTCATGATTGGAGGTCTAGCTTTGAGTATTGGAACCATGATGGGAACGAGAGCTACCAGCCCCGACAACTATATCCAGAAATACGGTCTCTGGGCCGGATTCAACGTCACTCAAGGCGCTCTTCTCGCTCCTCTCCTGTTCATGGCACCACCAGCTCTCATCGCCCGCGCAGGTCTCTACACAGTCGCTATGATGGGTTCGATCTCCTTCGTTGGCGCCACCGCTAAGCAAGAGAAATATCTGTACCTCGGTGGACCTCTACTCGCAGGTGTGGCTCTCGTTGCTGTTTCCGGATTCGCCCCTCTCGTCCTGCCCGCCACAGCTGTTCGCACTCTCGCTTTCACTGAGAACATCTGGCTATATGGAGGTCTCGCAGTCTTCGGTGGTTTCACTCTCTACGATGTCCAGAAGGTTCTTATGCACGCTAGGATGGCGGAGAGGGGTTTGATGGCCAAGGATCCGGTGAACGAGAGTATCAGTCTGGAGCTTGATTTCCTGAATATCTTCATTCGTATGGTTCAGATTTTGATGATGCAGCAGAATCGGAGGAAGTAGAGAATAGTGATGTGACATGGAAGGAAAGGGCATTCGAATTCATGGGGTTCAGGAGTAGTGGGATTTGTATTATGAAGACGACAACTAGTCTCCTCTCTTTTGTTTGTAGATATTAGTGGTCGTCAAGCCTGAAATTGACTAAAATACAGAAATTAGCAAACTATGCTCTGAAAACCAACACTGAGCTTCTGTACCGTCACTTCAAAGTATCCACAGAATCTAAGTCCTTTGCAGGGGGTTTGAGCTGGACATTTGAGATGAGCATTTTATTCCAAAATGACCTGCCCAGCACTCAAGATCTACGCCTCGAGTCTAGATACAGACACAAATCTGGCTCGGAGTATAATTTTGCTGTGCAGTTCTGGAACTCTTGTCTACGGCAGGAGATGAACTGGAAGCTGCTCAGAAACAGACAGTAGGATCGAGCTCGGATTATGTTATCTGAATACCATACTTGCTTCCTCTTGATGACGTCTAAATCCTTGAAGAAGTACTAGTTGGCAGAGGGGATTGTCTAATCACAATCTCGGTAGTTGAACACTTCCAATCGATGAATGTACCCAGCATAAATTAGTCTCGTTGAGAGGAACTTCTTCCTTCGATCAGCATCATCTTGCTCATCTATACTTCTCAAAAATTCCTAGACTCTTTTTTTGACTATGCCATTATCGAGGAAATCATATGACTGCCATCCCAGATCTTGAAGACGGTAATTGTAGGGCCGAAGCACTGAAGGAACCACTGCAATTTCTGGAGCCGGTAACAAGTATTGCCTGTTGTGAAGGAAGTCGCAAGTATGAACGACATACAACGCAAAGCCTTAGCCAAGGAAAAGTTTCCTGCAAGGCTCAAGAAATCGAATTTTGCCAGTCAAAAGAATGCTGACAATGAATTCCAATGGCTAAGCTAATGGGGTATCTATCTAGATAATATCCAAAACATATCGTGCGCCTTCCCTCTCGAGAGACATCTAGAGCATGTGAAGATGCCAGAGTCTTCCCCGCCTCTTGGATCCACCCATATAATGAATCCCATGTTCGTATTCCACCTGTCCGTCTGGGCCTCCATCAAGGACCCAAGCCCTCGGAAGTGCAGAATCAAGGGACCTCACGGTCCGTACACGGAGGTATGGCTGTCAAAACGACATGGCGTGTGACGCCTCCGGGTAAATACCCTCCGCCATTCACGTTACTCGCCAACTCACAATATTTTATTTTATTTTCCGAATGCCCAAACAGATGAGCATATTCCCATTTTTCAACTCCATCAAGTAGGCGGCTTCTTCTTCCGTGCCCACCACGCACCAACTTCAAGACATTCTCCCCAGGACGTCCCATTCTGGTTTAGGAGATCGTTCATCATGTTTCCCTGCCAGCGATCCCATTCGTCCTGACCTTTGCCACTCGCTTCTTTCAGTAAAGGCTCGAGACTTTCAATCATTTGAACGACTGTCATGAGTGCTGTTCTGCGGAGGGCGAGTTGTCCTGCTGTCAAGGTCCGACGATCTGCTTCTCGGGCTTTGCCTTTGGTAGATGATATGACGTTTCCGTTTGAGCCTTGTGTTACTGCTCCGCCGACTCCTTCACGCTCCCATCTCACTTCGTCCAGAGGAATTGCTAAGCGTCGGTAGTCTATATCGGTGAGGATCTCTGATTCTTGAAGAAGCATCGGTAGCATGCTGGTACATGGCATCGGGGTCAGTTTTCGGGCTTCCAGTGCTTTCGAAATCCAACTATTGTAGTCGTTCAGGTATGTGTTGTGTGGAGCCGCTAGAGGTGTCTGCCTCGTCAACGTATATGTGCCCATTGCATTCGTGTGCACCTGTTCCTCATCCTCGCTATCATCATCATCTTCTTTCGTTGAAGGAGGAGCATGCGGTAATAACATCCTTAACGAGTGATCACCGTCCCAAATCTCCAACGTCCCTCCAGGTTTCAGTATTCGTAAATATTCGTCCATCAGCACCTGCTGCATCCCCGTCGTCGGCGTAACCATGCTCAAGTCTTTAATCATAATCAAATTGAACTCCTCGTCCCGGAAGGGGAGCGGCACCCGCCGCAAGTCGTGTTGCACAAAACGCCAATTCATGTCATCGTCAGACTCCATCCGCGGCGCAAGCGGCGCAATGTCGATCCCAGTGAAAGATATGGAAGAAAAGCCCCTCTGCGAGAAATGTCGGTGACACATGACGCTCCAGAATCCTGTGCCACATCCGACTTCGAGGACACGTTTTGGAGGTTTGCTCTGGAAAGTCGAAGAGCAGGTAGGTCCATTGAATACCTGGCAAAGGAGCATTGTTCGTAGCGTCTGTCTGTGGATCTCAGACAGGTCGCAGGGGAGAGGGTATGGTAAGGTCGTATCTCGTAAGTATCGTCGGCCATTGCGTAAAGTGAACGGTCGTGTGAGGGCTTCGTTATTCGAGGTCGGTTCACTAGAGGTTACCGCTGTGAGCCCACTCGAGCCAGTCGTACTTGAGTGACTGTCTGATCGTCCCAGCGGCTCTCCCCTTGCAGCACGCGACTCCGCGCTCTGGAGTGCATGTCTGCGTTCTGCACTATCTGAGGTTGATGATGATGTCCGATTGTTCTTCGCGGCTTGAGCAACTGCTCTAGATTTATTGGTTTGGTTTGCGGTATGTCTGTAGTCAGGTAGAGGTGTGGAGAGCATGGGATCGTGCCTTTGCTCGGCGTCCCAGGAAGAAAATCTCGTTGAGTGTGAAGAGTGACTGTTTGCGGATGTTGAGAGAGAAGATGATTTGGTGCGCGTCGTATGTTTGGAGCTCTTTGAACCTCGCCGTGACCGTTGGAAAAGGGGCTTCACAGGTTGGGTTTTGGGAGACACGGCGGAGTCTGCATTTGCAGGAAGAGTTTTCGTTCGATCCTCGCGAAGGATAGGTGCAGAAAGAAATAATGCAGAATGCATCTCGGCCATGTCGTGTCGGCCTTCTCACGGGCTAGGATTCGGAAGTGTGTGCTGTGCTGTGCCACGAGGCACCTCTGCTTCGGTACGGACCCAGCAAAACTAGCGATTTTGCCTAATGGAAAAGCTGGAGAACGCGTTCCGCATACCACGATAGGATGGTATGGGGTTGAAGGCGTCAGCGGGGTAAGCTACTGTGCTGCAGAATCATGATCGTGGCAATGTGACGGCAACGAGAGATGTTCTCCGGTCAGGTATTGGATGGACGCGACAAGTGCGAAAGGCCAGACCACGGTTGAGGAGTCCACATCCACGGTCCATGTCCACGGGCGAAAAGGGTCCGGAATCTGAACGATGGGATTCATAGGGGACTTTCGCCTTAGGCAAACACTTTTAGAAACCAGGATATCGACTGTCTTTCAGCCGATTATTTTAATAGCAAGCAGAAAATTTACTTGGATTTTGCCGTCATACTGAACCAGTATCGCGTCGGTACAGATGACGTACAGTGGATTCAGCATAGAAAGAAACAGTACCTTCGATGTCATGGAAATCCTGACAAAATTTGGTAAGTTTGCTTTCGAAAGTGCTTCCAGAACTTCTTGAGGCTTTGAAACTCCACTGACTTTCCTGAGGAAGCAGATTCCGAGAGGCATGACTGAGGCCTACCCGCCAGACAATGCCCGAATGTTTGCCGAGCCGAGCCCCTTTTTCAAATCAGTTAATTCTCCTTAACCGATCAGCTTTCCGTCAAATTGTAAACAACCAGAATCAAATGTGCAGATATGATAAGATAAGACCGATATGCTAAGCGAATGAATTCAAAAGTCTCGAGTCAGTCGAGAGATTGCAAAACGGCCGGAGTGCTTTTGAGCAAAACGGAACTCAATTGTATACTTCCCGCTTGTGGAAGAAGTCAACATTCGTCTGGAGATAATTACAAGACAGGAACATCTCATGTGGCAATGATCGATAGATGTGTAAGAACAAAGTTGATGATTATCTGTGATTTAAAATAATAGAATCGAGGTGGCTGGTGGTACATCGTCCTGAATTACATTGAACGTGTGTGATCTCACAAGCCCTTCAGACCACCATTCAGCATTTCATCTCGCGACCAAAGTAATGTTATCGGCTTGCGAGCCATGCTATCATTCCACTCAAATTAATGAGCTCACCTACATTTGGAATTTTTGATGCTCTTGATGCTACACAAAGTTCTCTAGGTAAGGTTAAAAATAAGCGTCCCCGCCCACTATGTTCATGTGCTTGAGTTGCACTCTGCATCGACCAATCAGCAGCACTAACGAAGCGCTCATGGCGCAAACTCAAGGACTCAAAATAGCACTGGCATCGTGACAATCGAGGCTCCTGCACAGTTGAGCGGTATCACACTTCCCCAGCGTCTTTTATCGATTCTGATTGTGACAGTGATGTGACCGAGCATTTATACATAATAAGTCAGCTCGCAACTTTCAACGGACTGAGTCGAGGTGCATCGTGAGACGGCACGCTCTCTTCTTTATGCTACTTCTGGCGAGTACCCCGCGGTGATGGCTTGATCGTGGCGTGGCAGAGTCCACCAGTCGGGCTTGCGTCTGAACTCATGGGCATTGTGCAACTCTACGCGCCATCATCGGACTTCTTAAACAGTCGGGCGGTTTGAGTTATTTCTCATTATTTCTCACCAAGCCTCCCGCTGTCGTGGCTGCCACTGGCAGTGTGACAGAAGTCAGAACGGTCTGAAGAATTAAGCAGAGTTCTGTCAATGCAGATGACAGTTCATGTGGTCATGGTAGGCCGAATTGAGGCTGCCGGCCGTTTCTCTGACATTCGGAGTTTGAGGGTCGGGATCAAACTCAGGCGAGTCGAAGCGCTGTCTCATCCCCTGTATCCTTTGATCGGATGGCAGGTTGTTCACGGGCTAGCACGCAGAGATGGGACTCTTGAGTTCATGCGTTGTTGCAACCAGGGCCGCCACGATGGATGATGAGACGGACAGCTCGAGGGATGATACGGATGAAGTTTTCAAGACTGGGTGATCGCACACTGGGCGAGATGCGATGATGATGGATGAGAGACGAAGGCATCGCGGGGAGAACAGTGCGAAGACAGGGGTAAGCGAGGGCGAAAAGACTCTATTTACAGTTAGCGGCCGGCATGCCACAGCTGGTGCAGGTGCGGGTGCATGACCAGGTCTACTAGCTGATCCCTGTTCCACACTTCTAACCGCCCATGTTGTGCTTCTCGCCAATCACATCCCGTAAACAACCTCGATTCTATTGTTACCGCCAACCTCCACGGCTACTTTCTTGTTCCTTGTGACCATCTAGAGTTCTCATAGGCTGCTCTCCCACTCTTCTAGATCGATTGGATATTTCTCGGAATTGCCCTGACTAGACCGCCTTTACACTGTCCAGCCATTTACGCCTACTTTCGTGACTTAACCATGTCTGATTCATCTAGCTTCCAGCAGCTCCCTGCTTCACTCTTCCCCCCTCCCGTCCTGGCGGCATCAAGATGCTTGCCCAGCATTCTACCATGCCACCAATGCTGCCACATGCAGGCATCATTCGCCGGTCACAACCGGACGACCAGTCTCGAATATTGCTAGCTCGATGGACCCCACAGTCCCTTGTCATCCTTAAACTTGGGATCCCGCCGCATACATGACCATCTGGCAGATCATAATCGCCTACCCAGATATCCGTAACGTCAAACCTCCTCACGACGTCTCATATTGGAGATCGTACAACTCCTTGCTCCTACCCATCATCCCATCATACCGTCCTGACCAGACCCAATCCATCATCACTCTGCTCCACGAATCCTCCGATTCAGAACGGATCAGACGAGGCCCGTCCAAAGCTTGACACAATTAATCCACATGTTCCATTGCAAGCCATAACCGGCAGTGCAAATCATCCTTATTCTCCTCCCTGCCTGCCTTCTCCCTGTCCTTCAAAGCTCCATCGCTCGGATGTCCGCTGTCATAGAAGATCAGATACCCAGTTTATGGTCTGTTCCTCTGGAAACGCCCCATCTTAAGCCGCAATCAGGAAGGAGTCCCAGGTCTGATACAGCAATCAAAGCGGATCATACACTCTCGCCCAGCGACTCTGATCCTGGTGCCCAGAGATATAGACTTCTGCACCCCCAGATACATCTTCGTTTGCAACCAGCGCTGTGCACTCGTCGTTGTCGATAGCATTCTTTCACGTCGACTTCACTTCACTTTCGTTCCTCCCTGTCCGCCGGTTCGGATCCTTTACCCAACCCACTTACTTCACTTGCTTCATTCGTCTTTTCGACCAACCTTAACAACCTTTAATCCGTTCGATTCTTTCGCCACATTCTTTGAGAGGATAGGAGCAAATTTTGGAAAGGGAAATCGAACTCGACAAGGGAAAGAAAGCAATTGTTGGACAATTAGACGAGAAGGAATCTTTAGAAGAAAATGGGAAAACTCATCAAGAACCACTGGGCTCGATTGATCGTCCTCACGGCGGCTATCTGTAAGAACACTCTTCAACATGTAAGCTTCGATATACTAACAGAATGAAGACCAAATAGCAGCTGGAATCCATGGATTCTTCTGGCCCAAGATCTTCTGGGACTTCATGACGAAGAACCTCGACGTAGCAGTCAAGCCGCTCCCGATCTTGCAAACGATCAACCTAGTCCTCGGCATCATCATGTTGGCGTGGGAATGGCCACTGGGCTTTTTGGCTGGTTCAGCAATGCACAGGAGCATCGAGGCGAGACTTGTGATACTGCCACTGGCAGCACTTTCCGCGGCTCTCATCTACCAAGGAACGAATCCAGCGATCTACTACACAATCGGGATGGGTGTTTACTTTTGGGCATACAGTGAAGGCGAGGTACGTTCAAACATTTAATGGATCGAAGCAAGTACATAAACTGACAGAAATTTAGACCGTCGTAGCAAAGCCATGGTCTCTCCCTCAACGGACCCGTCCAGGAAAGGTCTAGATGACCGATACCTGTCCATCACCCCATCTCTTTCAGCAAACTTTCTAGATCGCAGGTCTGGTTCATCAGCGCTAGAGATCTACCAGACCGACTTGCCACTTGGCTAGCTATACATATCCCATCAATCACACAACATCAAATCAACAAACTCTTGCGCCTCTCAGAGAAATGGTCTCGAGGACGGCATCAGCGTCGGCGTCTCTGCATATTTTTCTATTTATATTTTAGTGTTGTGTTTCTGTTCGTGGCTTCTCCAGTGTCGTGCGTGGACTGTGACTGGAGGACAGAGTGCTGAATGAAGCAGTATGGGGGAATGGGAGATAAAGTAATCGAGGCTACGCTTGACAGTCTCTTGGGAGGAATTCTGGATCACACTCTTGTATGCAAACAGAGTGGGTGATTGTGAAGAGCTGGTATTCAATAGAAGCTGGCCTTTGCGTCATTTAATGAAATGAAATGGATGTTGATGAAGCAATTGATGATTTACTGCGTGTTTCAAATTATCCCATTAATTGATCGTGACGATGTGATTGCTTGACCCCGTAGTCTAGTGGCTCACCACCTACGGTCTCGCTCCGCCAGGTTCTCCCGTCCGTAACCAAATACCCGAATGCTGTAGTTCCAAGAATAAACACGCATGGTCTCTCTATCGGTCCTCCTTTCCTTTGAAGCCCAAATTCCCTTTTCGTGCACAACGAAATCGCACCTCCCAAAAATACTTCTAGCCAAGATCTCAACCCCTCATGTTCTCGTCGTGCGTTTAAGTTTATCTATATTAAATATTGCGTTAGGAATCCTCCGTATATATATTAATGATCCTCCTGCTGTGGGTTCTGGATCTGGGGAACCACTCTCCCCGGTCCTTCGTTGTTCCGTCACTGCTGACTCGGGGCACAATTCCCCGAGCTTGGTTCGGTGCCGGTGAGCTCCATGCAACATTAACACTTCTTCATACTAAGCCACCCACAATACAAAACAAAATCATATCGCTGTAAGAATTTGAGTCTGGGGATTCCCAATTTATAAAGACTGAGATCCAGAAGAGCTTTTGAGAATGGCTGAAGAATCCGCCCAATACCCCATAATCGACTCTCACATCCACCTCTACCCCTCCAGCGAACTCTCCACCCTCGCCTGGTGCACACCCACGAACCCGCTCAACAGCCAACACTCCCTCGATGAATACGCCGCTGCAACAGGCTCGCCTCGTTCCCTCGAAGGCTTCATCTTCCTCGAGACAGACCGCAAGCACGATCTTGAATCCGGCGAGAAAGATGGCTCGGGGTGGGAGATGCCACTTATGGAAGTCGAGTGGTTGAAGAGAATAGCGCTTGGCACGCCGCGCAAGGGAGAGGGACACACAGAGGAGCAGAAGAAGTTGTGTTTGGCGATTATACCGTGGGCGCCGGTGCCGAGTGGAGGGGAGGTATTGGAGAGGTATTTGAAGGAGGTTGAGAAGCATGCGGAGGGGAGTTTTGCGAAGATTCAAGGGTTTAGGTATCTGGTACAGGATAAGGAGAGGGGGACTATGTTGAAGCCTGGATTTGTGGATGGACTGAAGTGGTTGGGAAGGAAGGGGTATGTTTTTGATCTGGGGGTTGATCAGCATAGTGGGGGAAAGTGGCAGCTGGAGGAGGCGGTGGAGATGATTGAGAAGGCTCATGAGGGTGTGCCAGAGGAGGAGAAGGTTACGTTTATCATAAGTAAGTCAACTTCATCCTCTACACATTCTGTCTTCTCAATTCAGAGGGAAAATGCTAATGCCTATTCCAGATCACCTCTGCAAACCCGATCTCTCAGTCTACAACCAAACAGATCCCTCCTTCATAGCCTGGCGAACAGCCATGTTCCGCCTCAGCAAATGCAGCAGGACCTTCATGAAGCTCAGCGGCTGTTTCTCAGAAATGCCTGACTCCCTCAAGAACGCACCAGTCGACGAAGTCCTCCTTGCCTTACAGCCCTACCTAGTAGTCATCTTAGCGACGTTTGGAGCATCTCGCATCATGTTCGGCTCGGATTGGCCGGTATGTACTGTTGGTGTTGATGATGCGTGGAAGAAGTGGAGACAGGTTGTGCAGCGATTCTGCGACCTTGCGAGCTTGAGTCTGGAGGATCAGATAATGATTTGGAGCGGTACAGCCATCAAGGCGTATATGCTCACTGATTTGTTGTGATGTGATGGATTGCTATGGGATGTGTCTAGATGATACTAAATTGCAAATCCTCTGGGAAGCTTATGGCTCCCGTCTCTTTCTGATCCTTATGTATTGATGCAAAATGTGATGTAGTCAGTCACCTTTCGTTCGAGCTCTGGTGTCCAGCCTGGCGTTCTTCAAGGTCTCGCTTACATCTCGCCAGAAAGAGGAGCAGTCACCCTTTAAACGACTCAACGACCTGTTCCCGTAACGCTTCCACACTTATCACGAATTACATTTCATTTAGAAAGGTTGAGGCAGTAAATTCATCTCACGCGAGCACATAAAAGATTCTGGAAGCACTTCGTAGGCGGTGAATCATTAACCCTCATCTACCTACCATTCCTAACATCCCAACACCAATCTTGAAATAATCCCAGCACATCCTCGCAATCCAAAAAAGGGGTACTGGAGGATCATTCTCCCTCGTCAAGTGTAACTGTAAAAGCAAACTAACCATGCTGATGAAGCTGGCTATCGAAAAAACGGAAATGGAAAGAGACGTCTCTTTCAAAATAGCAAGACGTGGATGCGTGAGGTGGTACAGAAAGGTTAGTGTCTGGTGCTTGATTAGCAAGGACTACCGGACGAGGTACTGAACGTACACTGGCAATACTTATCCACGCTGGAAGTAAAAGTCTGGGGTCCTCGGAGCCCCCTGACAGGTAGAGTACCCACGATGTTATGTAGGCATTCATAGAATTAATCGTGAGTAGTCGGACAAGAGTTGCTTGATAAGTTAGTAGAGGATGGTCAGATTTGAAGAGAGCACTACCTTGAGGTGTGTAATTCAGAAGCCTAGATTTACCGTTAGCTGAAGTCCACTATGAAGAGCTTCATGGGACCATACCAGCGGGACATCAGACAGTCTGTAAAGTAGAAGCTAAGCCATGCAGATGAACAGCACTTCCCCAAAATCAGCTTGCTTTTCAATCCATAATGATGTTCCATTTCCAACAGCATATAATATCCATTGCTTCTAACAAAGAAGATCTTCCCTACCCAAAGTACCGCTAGAAACACTTCCGTGACCCTGAACCTCTTCTCTACACTCCAAGCCGCCTCAATCTCCTCCTTACCCTCCACCAACAGCAACTCTCCCAGAAAAGTAAGCGCACATCTCAACCCCCACCATACCGCCGGCGCAGTGCTCAGGGCCCGGCAGAAGAGGAGAGGGAAGTGCCAATGCCTCTCCACGCCCAGCAGGACAGCAACACGCGGATGCAGCACGGAATTCTTGTGGTCTGGCTGAGCGGGGTGCCGATTCGGCGGTGACGTCGGCGCGTAGTCGGGAGGTGGTGAGAGAGGTCCACGAGGTGTGCTGGCGCTGGCTCGTGAGGGTCGGTGGGTAGCCAGAATGAGGGGCTAGGAGGGCATATGCTGCCGCGTTGCAATTGGGGGTTTCTGAGGGAAGGACCGCGCTGCAGAAGATAGAGATGACAAGGTCGGAGAACAGGAATTGGTAGCGGGGAGAGTGGACCGTGTTTATTTGTCCTGTGGAATGGAGGGGAAGCTGCAAGATGTTGGGAGCAGAGCTATCTCGCGCTGTTGACGTGTAGTGCTGGCAAGGGGTTGCTTGGAGCACTGTTGGACGCGGCTCGCCCCGTGCCCAGATCTTGATCGTTATGTCATCCGCCTATCCTGATTGGTCTTGACTGGTTCCAGCATCGCAGCATTCTGGTACATGGTAAAGTCAATGACAGTGTTGATATGCTTGAAAAGTAGTGTCTTGGGATTGCTCTATCCTACATGTAGTATTTTTCCTACCGGAGTACTTGTCGGATATCTGTAGGTATTCGAAGTCGCAAGAGTTGGTGGCTCATGTACCCCACATTTCGCTTATCTGACAAAGTATTATTGACAGAATGTTTTATTCGAGGTGTAAGCACGCGAGGAGCATTTGAATCCAGCATGCCAATCTATTTACTTTTCTTCGAAATGGAATTAATAGCCTTTTTCCAAAAAGCGGGATCGAACATTGCTAAAGTGCTCACGGGGATGGAGAGACGCGATGGGTAATATTACAATCGTTTGCGGTACTCACAATCCACCATATGTTGAAGCTCACTGTGTATGTTAGAGCTTCCTGAATGCTACATTTCAGTTACTGTAGTCTATGAAATTTCTATAATAATTCGGCCGACTTGAAGCAGTTTGCAGCATGACTGGATATTGGGGTTTTGGCTTCCATTGTTGCAGCCGGCTGTAGGTGGTCGCGTGCGCTCTCACGACACAGTAGGAAGAAGCGCTCAATGATTCTAGATCTAGCGGTTACTTCATGGATGCATAAGCGGAGCGAGATTCTCATCTCAGCCGTTAGACCATAATTCTCATTCAAGTGCTGCGCCGACGAATGGAAGTGCATTCGCTGTGTTACAAGAACAGGACAGAGTTAACACCACCTGATTTGCTAATTTTATCAAATCCTGTAGATTGCCTTCCAACCTCCCCAATCCAAAAGATTAGACTCCTAGGCATTACCGTTCCTACGGCTTTGCTCGTTTTCAACACAAATTGCTTCTTGATAGCGCCGGCGCATCGGGTGGATTAGAGGGTCTCATTTAAGCGCTGAACAAAGGTCACCAGACCGGTCATAATTACCCTCTGAAATTAGAGCCTATGGCAGTGCGGCCACACATCAAAGTACTCATGAATCCATAGGAATTGTGTTGAGTTTGGCATTCCAGTGCTCGATTGATTTTTGAAGATGACCTCTGTTGAATTATATCTCAGATCACGATCGGTGGCGGTGGCGTAAATAAGCGAAGCGAGGTCCGAGCTGCCGAGACCAGTTTCAGGGGAACCGCGAGCTGACCGAACGCTAAGCACTTTTAAGCACTTGAGACGCGATGGGCTTCAACTTTGTTTCTATGACCACGACCGTTTGGTGATTTTTCTTCCTATGCCCATTCTGAGCCTCTCCCTCTTCCATCATCCCTCCTCCTCTCGAACACCCAAGCCAAGCCCCTGTCACAGCCAAGGCCAAGAATACTTCATCTGCCCCATAATTCTCTCCATTTGACCAGTTGCGGAGCATATCTGCGTTTAGAGTTGTCATCTCTCCCTTGTCATACCCCCGTGCGCGGCTCCTAGTCAAAGCTTGGCCTCGTACACAGCCAGGGTTGACGAGGCCATGACCAGTCCTTTCTTGTCTCATTCCCCCGTCGAGACCCAGTTTCAGCAATGCTCTCGCAGTGAAATCTCCGCCTCAGGACCCTCTCTCTCGCCATAGTCTATGCTTTCTTCCTGTTCCGGCCGTTGCATCCGACAAGTTCTGTCTGGGATGGCGCCCAGGTCGTACCAGGCGGACTTGAGTCGTATCAGACCTCGTGCAAGATGGCTCCTCCGTGTCTGGAGCACAGCCATCTCTCCATCTGCTGAGTTTGACGGGTTTGATCACGGAGATCTTTCGTCTGCGTGCGAATCCTCAGCTAATTCCTTCCCTTTGGTATCCTCCCGCATAATCTTACTGTCGAAACTTCTCCAGGACTCGTCGTCCACCTGTCAATTCTATTCTTACCTTCGTTCTTTAATCGATACTACTTCCTGTTAGGCCACTGCTTGGTGCAAACAAAACATCACCACCTCGCGCCTTCCCTTCAATTCTTGGGCAGGCCCCTTCCTCTTACCTTCTTTCCTGTGTGCGGTTTTCGACTTGGTGTGGACTTTGCCATCGAGGCAACTACGACACTCACGCTCTTTTCCCAGACCGAACCGCAGGACGGAATTTCTAATCTTCTTCAATTCAACTTCACTTTCGACTCAACAGACTTCGCCATGTTGGCTTTAGTGTCTCTACTTTTTGCTGGCCAGGTTGCGGCAGGTGTTTTGGGGGATGTGTCGCGATTAGGACGAAGGGTTGATCCGGAGGAAGCAATGAGGAGATACGTAGACACGATTGTCGAACCGATAGAAAAGAGGCAGACGACAACCGCGGGAATGAATGTCACGCAATGGAATGCCGAGACGACAGCACTGTGTACGGCACAATTAGAGGCATTAAATGGTGTGGCAAGCAACCCTTCAGGAATGGCTGTTTGCTACAATCTGCCTGCGTTGGACAATTCGACCGGAGTCTTTATGGCGGATCTACGACTTTACATGATCGCAGCACCGACCGGAGCCTTTGCCAATATCGCGAGTACGAATGTTCAAGTCGGACTATCATATAATGGAGCAACTGTATCGGCAGTTAATTCTTCAACTTTGTCAAGACGAGAGGACGAGACATCGTTAATTTCGTGGCCAAGGAGCGAGTTGGTCGAGATTCAGAAGCGAGCGGCGATGATTCCTATGTTAATTCAGTCATACGCATTTGTTGGACAGGTCAACAAGGAGCTCTTGGTTGCCAACATGGGAACGTAAGTAATATTTGCACACGGTCAAGATAAAAGCTGACAACTGTAGTGCTGCTCTCCAAAAGGTCCTCGTTCCAACCGTCACCCTGACTGGGCAAACCTCCACCGGCGCTGCTGTCAACACCTCCCTCTCCTCGGATGAGGCAACTTTCGTAAATGGTGTCTTCGCCAAGCAGCTCGTCCCAACAAAGTCTAAAGTCGCACCCCCGATCCAAACCCTTGTCGTCGCTAAAGGAGAACAATTCGTTGTTCCTGGTCTCAAGATCATGATTTTCCCAATTGGTCTCGTCATCACCAGTGTTTGGACTGTTCTCTTCGTCGGTACCATTGCTTACGGTACTGTTGGACGCATGCAATTCCGGGACCAGTTCCGCAGGAGATCAGCACGACAACAGAAGGGTGATCTCGCTAGAATATAATTCTGGCATGGAGGAGTAAATAAAGATTGAATGACAGCGCTTCAATTCGTATACCACATAGAATTTTCTCTTACACTTTTCATCGATCGTTCTTCATAATGCTTGCTTTCTGGAGAGCGAGCGCTTTCTTATCGGAATTCCATATTGTATTTACGTGGGGATGGAATGGAAATTGGGGGATTTGGGGTAGAGTGCGTTGGTAGAGTGCTTTTTCTGGCGACGTGGAAAGGTGGAACAGAACGATGATTGAGACAATGAAACAATGTAACAAAGACTTTTGGAATTGTGTTTGTTTCTTTCCATTCGTTTAGACTAAAAGTCATGTCACACAAAGTTTCTTCCAAAGAGTGATGTCTCGCATCAAACAAGAGGATAAAGGACACCCGTTTCCAAGTGGATTCTCGCCAGTGCAGGTTGTCTCTGGATGTATGACAATACGGTTTGTTTTATCTGTTTGCTTAAAAGGAAATCTTGAACAGACCGACGGCATTCAGATATAGAGCAGTGGCCAGTATCATGGAGTATGCCCTGCATCTCAGAAGTCTAAGTTGCTCAGATCCGATACCACCTTCTCTTATACGAACAATAAGAAAACAATCGATATATAACTTCCCGGAATGGCACCGCCTCCAATGAACCTCATCGAGGATCTCAGTCGCAATGACATTGAGAAGTTGACCCAGCTCCTCGTCCTCCCACCGATGACACCACCCAACCAAGTCTGGCTTCAAGAGCAATCCGACTTCATCGCTACTCTACCACCAAAGCTCAGAAGACCCGAGTCATTCTTGCCTCGTCTCGCCATGGCCTTCCCATTCGGTATACAGAAAGCCCATCTTTGCCCCTCTCACAAACCTCTCAGCCCACATTTGATTCGACGAATCTTTCTGCAAGTCTCTGCGGAATGCACGACCCGACTCGCTCGACTTGTCTCTAACCCTTACCTACCGCCAGACATAGCAGTACATGTCAAGGCTCTCCAGAAAGCTAACAGCCTCTGGATGTCCCCGGACATATATCGCTGGACTTTCCAATGCCAGCCGCAAAATGAGCGCTTTGACCGTATTGATTCGGACTGCGAGGCATGCATCCTCGCAGCTGTCGGCGGTAATGTTCGTATCTTGCAGGAATTACGAGCTTCTATGTTAGGAAGGAAGAAGAGGAAAGGTGTCTTTCCGAGACTTTTGCCGCTGGTTGAAAGCTGGATTGGGTGGACGGGGGCGCAGGCAGAAGTGCGTAAGCAGAGCGATCTGCTTGCGAGGGAGATCCGGAACTGTAGGAAGCAGATGCAGGAGGCGAGGAGGCAGAAGAGGAGGAATGAGGAGAAAGGGATCCTGGATCCTCCTCCAGAAATGTCATCGACGAGTTCTTCCGACGTCATAAACCCTTTCTCAGACCCAGTATATGAACATGATCTGTTTCAAGACAATGCTTATGAGGACGAAGTTCGCGAGGAGGTCAAGAATCCTTTCGCAGACCCAGAACATGATCGCGGACGATTCCGAAACAATGTTTACCAGTACGAAGACCGCGATGAGCATGAGCATGATAATGAACCCGAAGGTTCAATCATCGACTTCTACGCGAGTCGTCTCTCCTCGGCTAACCTCGTTAACAACAACAAAACTACACAAGCTCAAAGCGAGGCCAAAATCCACCCCGCATTCAAAGACTCCATGGTCTTCCAGTTTCAGACCAACGCCAGTGCTTTTACACTCCCAGCTCAAAACCCATTCCAAGATCAAGAGGACGATGAAGAACCGGGAAACCTACCACCCAGACCTAGCAACCCAACCGCTTACGATGATCCAGAACCAGGACTCGACGGCGATGGGCCCATGCATCGCGGAGCAAGCGCTCGTGTTCGTCAGCCTCCTCCGCTAGCATATAACAATCGCGCGAATGCCAAGCAGATGAAAAATTCTTGGAAGCGGGCTACGGGATATTCGGAGAGTGTCTACAGTCGGGACGAAGATGACGATAAGCCACTTCATCCTCCGTCACCACAGAAGAATGGTGGGTATTCGGCTCAAGGGGCGAGGATTGAAGAGGAAGAGGAGTACGTACCGCCTAGACGGGGGTGGAAGAAGGATGCTGAAGTTAGGAAGAATGGTGAGGATGGAGAAGAGAGGGGAAGGAAGAGAGATACGAAGATCACGAGTTTCGGTGACTTCATCTAGTGTCGTGTCATTGCCACGAGAGAGATAACTAGAAAATCATTGACGGCTTATTCAATGCTCAAAAGCTTAGTAAGTAGATTCTTCCAATATGTTATCCGCAGGTTTGACGCACTGTCTACATTTAATTCCGGTTTTCTATTTCAACTTTGCGTTTTCCTTTCGATTCGCCCTGATGTCCGATGTGTAATGTCCAGCCCTTTCGTCATTTGAACTTGTTTCATTAAGGGGTTATGGAACTACGGCGGTAAAGACGTCATTTCTGACTCGTTCGTATCTTCCAAATCAATATTTTCACGTACCAGGTGTCCAGACGTTTCTCAATTGTGGTATTTGTTGAGTCTATAGACTTCCCCACTTCAACCGAAAGAAGTGGTCCAGATTCCATATCGTATCTTTATTTTGACTTTTGAGAATGAGCGCATTTATGATGACGGGAGAGGAAATTACTTGCAAGCCTTAGGACTACCTACCCTTCAAATGTAGGGAAGACAGAACTTAAACAGTGGGAGATATACGCGAATTAAATACGGAAGCACATGATATTTTGTGGTGACTTGTCAGAGGTCAAAGGAATAGAAACGACTTTTGGGCAGCCAAATCTATGATATCGTGGACTAGTGCAATGGCCCTCGGCGATTACCTCCCAAAGGTGGAAGTGACGTTCTTCAAAATAGATAATCCTTCCAGCGGCATGATATCTCCATCTCGTTGAAAATTTCTCCACTTTCTATTCACTCTTATGTCCACGCAGCAACAAGCAACATGGCCATATCAACCGTTCGCCTCCCTTTATGCACTTGGACACCACGCCTCAAAGTTATCCGTATTGAAATGACAGGGCTCAGGAATGGGTTGACCATCATCTCCAATACACTAGAAACAAATTAGCCAAAATTGGTATGGAAAGACAAAAACTTCGCTTGTATTGGATATCAACGTCTCGAGTGTACCCACAGATCCATAAGTGCAAGAAAAGATACGCCCGTCCTGAGTTCAATTGACAACCACCATTGATATCGTTGGGAAACTGATCAATGGCCTTCTACCTCCTGACGGGCTTTCAAGGTAGCGGCCATAACGCTCGGGAGGAGGCCCACGGCCAACAAGAGGAGGGTGACTGGATTCTTGTACAGCATTGTAGATATTCTCGATTTTGGAAAGATTTGTGTTCGTCTGTTGGAGGAATATAATGTTTGAAGTTGCTATACTCCAGATATCACAATCCCGTGCTGGGTCTACTGATACTTATACTTGCGTGTGCTGACTCGGTGGAGTGAACGACGAGAAAGAAGTCATGAAGTCCTGAACTGTTTCTCGACTCGTGGGCAAAGTATTGGTTCTGAGGGTAAGATCCAAAGTCTTTCGAAAGACACGACGGCTCATACAAGGCTTTACGAAGCTGATGCATGACCTATCCGCCGAATGTCAATCAGTTCCTGAAAGAGCTGGTCATGGATCAATCCAAATTCACCATGTCTTTCTTCGTTCCTCAGGTCTCCCACGGATGACCCAAATGAAGAACGGTTGTGATGACTGTCACGACTCCTTGTATCCGGTTCGTGGATGCCATTTTGTCAAATTTCGTACCAGTGAAGAGATTCCATGTTACGAACTGCTCGATCTTACTGGGCAGCAATCCCCTGGTCACTTGAGTAGCCAAGAAGAGACGATACTACATGCTTTTCTAGTATAGGTGGAGAGAGTCCTCCGATGCTCGATCGTCGATTTGAAGACACTATTCTCACAAATGAACCCCTCGTGCTTCTGTGCCGTCGATTGCCAAGAATGTTATTCCTAGTGAGACAAAAGACACTAAATTTCTCTGCTCATAAGTGCCAAGTGCCTAGAATGATATTGCACATCTCTTTTCTTTTGATTTACGTGAACAAGTCCATGTATATGTGTAATGGTAGCACAGCATCCTATTGATATTGTGGTGAAATTGCCGGGCTGCCAATACCAACAACACGCAGGTACCCGTCTATTACTTTCATTGGTTGGATACAGAAGAGCATGTTGAGTCCCGGAGCTTTTGCCACGCACTTCATGGTCAGCTGTCTGCCTTGAAGGACTCCTCGCCTCAACTGTGCTCCCGCTTACCATCACTTCTTCTGTACTCCACAGCAGTGCCGTCGAGATCATCTTAATAAGTTCATTTCAATTTTTCATTTCCAAGCTGAGCTTCACCATAATCATGGCACAACAAGGAGGTACATGGGATCCCAAAAGTACGAATACTCTAGGCGCTGCTCATAATAGTGTTTATTACTGATACATGTTCTTAGAGATCAGACGTCAACAGACCGATCCATCAAAGAATGAAGCAAGCAGTGGCGAACTATCCCAAGAAAAGAAGCTTATGGATTTCCCTACTGCTTCGCAAAGTCAGGTTAGCAAGACCGACGGGCAAGATTGGGACCTCGTCAAGGATCCAACAGAGGAGTCTGAACCTGAGCCGGAGCCCCGTGGAGATGGCATCTCCAGCCAATTCAATTTTCAAGTCGGTTGGGGGAAGTGGAAATGGGACCTGTTCAAATGGGACGTTAACGTCAGAAAGGCTGGGAGACAAGCTGAAGAGGCAGTACCATCGTCCTCGTACTCGACTGGGAAGAAAGACGATGCGGAGCAGGCTGATGTAGGTGATCGGCAGGCGAAGTGAGCTTCGCCAAGGTGGGATGATTATATTCACAGGACGGCGTGGGTTTGAAAGTTTCGAATAGCTGCTTGACCTTACGTCTTGAGCTTTCAGATCGTATTCGACGAGATTTAGCAGAATTGATCGTCATTTCACCATCATCCTAACCAAAAGGTTCTTTGTCCTCCCTAAATAGACACGAACTACTTGTATATTTCGCAGACATTGACCAGTATCAATTCGAAATAGAGATCTTGGCATATGTGAGATCGTCTGCTGATGACAAGTATCAGTCGAATGAGGAAGTTGGGAAAGCAAGGTACAGAGATATCTGTAGACTACCGAGCGTAGAAGCTCCCGCCTGCATATTCTACGGCTTTTCAAATTCTGGACTGTCCATTTTCATCATGAGAATTGAACACAATGAGCTTCAAGTTCGTGTCAACAACTCATATCTTGTGTATGAGGGCACGTTCTGATTTCGAGACTTGCCGATCTCACGTCGTAAAATTGTGCTACATGCGGGCAGCTAAACGAGCCGTTAACTCGTAAATCCCCGAAGCATTCGTGCAGCAGCGATCCTACCTAAGCATAACATATAAGACTCCTTGTGTTCCCTTGAACAGCTTGGCACCTTGGCAGTGTCAACTTCGTGGGATCAACACCGTGAAATGGAGGAACTCGATCCTGTATGATGGAATTATGTCTTAAGCGCATGATGGACATTAACAATTCCCATCGCAGGACCGGAAGGGCCGGCTCTAGGGCTGGTAAGCTACTAGAAAGTACAGGCTTTGAAGATTCTAGTTATTTCATTACGATGCTCGCTATGGCATTGGTGAGTTGGACAACGTGTTCGACATGATCACTTTCATTGATTCTCGAGGTTGAGTTCTCTTTTCAATTCGCTACTATTGAGCAAGCCTGAGGGAACGGTTTTGTCTATAAAGACGTGTATATTCTCGAAGAGAATGGATCCTGTCGCCATCATCTACTTCACTTCCGTCAAGCAATACCAAGTGTCCTTCCAATTCCTACCATCACTTCCAAAATCTTCAAGTCCGCAAATTTGGCCAATTTCTGGAACCGAACGAGCTCAAAATGAAGGTATTGCCACAGATCATCTCAATCTGTCAAATATTTTCCACTGACATATAACAAATGTAGTTTCATCTCGCCATCGCCACTTTCCTCAGTGCCTTACCACTTCTCACTCAAGCTCTGGTTCACCCTGCAGTCGGAAACACTCTCGCGATCACGAAATCCGAAATTGCAGCCGGCCAGGCCGTAACTTTGACCTCGCCCCGCGAAGCGTAGCCGATGTTCTGAACAAACGTGCTGATGACGAGTGGGTGGTGGTCATGTACGACAACGGCAGCGGAGATCAATGCGGTGGTATCTCCAACCAAGATGTCACCGGCAAGAAGGAAGGTCTTTGCAAGAGGCTGGGAAGTCTTGTTGGTAAGATTTGTACGGATGTCAAGGTCGGGATCAACATTGGTGTTGCCAAGTGTGACTTCAGCTTTAGGACTGATAGTAGTGTCTGAGGTGGTGCAGAGGAGAATCACGTTACGCTCTATGCTGGCGAGGATTCGAACGGTGTGTCGCTTACCGACCAAGTTAGATTTGTTTCTGTCACTTGCTCTGAATGAGTGCACTGGGAGTTGATGTGTCGAAGATGTCGAGGATGTATTTTGGAACCGGTAGGAGGGAAAAAGGTCATGCTAGTCGGGCAAACGATTGAGAAATCAGAACATACTGAGCCTGTCAACCTAGTATTCTATACTTGTAAAGAAACGATATTGCTCTCTCCTGATGTTTTCTTATCGTCAAATGATTGATACCCTGACGTGGCGATGATCTTGTGTCCGTGGCGATGTTCGAGAGTCTGAATCCTTGTTGACGTTGAAATCTCGCTTAAAAAGGGCGCGGGCGCGGGCGCGGGCGCGGGACTCGCATCATTTGTATCAAAGTGCTCGTATGTGGTGAGCTTGCTACGGTCAACACCTTAATTCTATGTATTGCTGAGCCTGTCTGCCGAATCTGTGCATGGACGTTGCTGACGGTTAGCTTGAGACAACTCGACTTTACATCAGCCTCACCAAACTTCAAATTCACAAGTTAGCTTGACATTTCGGCTCCGTCGGTTTCCTTTTGGCATTCGAGAAGTACATCGATCACAGAGTCACCAGGAGGAGGCTATAAGTCTATTTCAAGCAATTGCAAGAGGGAAAGCAAAGAGCTGTCGATGGTGATCATCTTCTGCTCTTGAAAGGACGTGGGGTGGCTTCGTGCCTCAATGAAAGAGCTGCGTTTCTTACACTGATTTATGGGCATTGAATAGCATTATCGGTCGTATGTGGGTGACGGCGACGGGGATGGCGACGGGCTCGACTTTTCGATGCTCTGTCAACAATGCTGTATCTATGGGGCAGATAATGCTGCAGAGAGTGCTGGAATGTGAAGAAGAGGGGGAGAACGAGAAGCGTGACGATAAGGAGGAGCGGACACGCTAGGTCAGTGAAGATGAGAGTGTTGTAAGCGGCTTTGTGAGGGTGGTAGTAACGTGAAGCTGGACGGGTGCTAGCGTGTAAGAATATTGCTGCTAGAAGGACTGCAAGTGCTGGCAGAATGTGATGTTCCTTCGTAGCTGTTAAGATGGGATATAGCTAGAATGTCCATCATGGATTTGATGGGGTACTGCGACAAGATAAGATGCCTAGGAAATGATTGAGCATGCAAAAAGGCGAGGATTCACAAGACAAACAGGTGAGCAAGACTCGGAAGGTGCAGCACATGCCATTTTGAGGAAACTTTCGCTGAATTAAAGTACATTCGCTAGAGCTAGAGCGATTAGCTCGCTTCCCTGTCAGCCCATGATGGCGAATGCAAATGGTTAAGTAACTTCGTGGAAACGTAAAATCCTCACTGTATCCCGTCCACCTAGGGATGCAGGCGGGTAAAGGTGCTGGTATTGCCCTGCAATCAGCGAAATATGCCCGTCATTTGACAGAATAGCCCTGACTTTTGCCAGGAGCTTGTAGTGAAGCAGATGGTTGCAAATGTGCTCAGAAAACTGTTCCGTCGCTCAGAATAGCAATTGGTGGGCACTGAGTATTTGGTCGTGATATCTCCGCCATTTCTCTTCCTCCCTGTTGTAATGTTAGCCGACTGTCTGGCAACAGATGGGACGGTGAACTGACCTTCCAACTACCAGCTTCTAACATCTGCGGTAATGTCAACCTATCTGGACCCTCCAGGTCCAGCTTCTTGTTGACTTCTTCGAGTAACAAATCCAGGAAGCCAACAGTCACAGCTCGCCACTCAACAACCACATCATCATCTGGGGTAAACATCGGCACCACCTCCACGCTGCCTTTGCCACTTTTAGCACCCTCCTCCCTGAATGTCGCTAGCCCTCTCTGCTCATCCTCTGGCTTCAAAGTAAGTAGTCCAGTATCGATGAATAAACCACCATTCCGGTATTCGGGAAGACCAGTCATGAGCTCTGCACCTGCAAAGTGGATGTGGATGAGTTTGGACATGGGTTGCATAAGCGAGTAACAGAGCCATTGTGTGAGTTTGTGGAAGGGGACGATCGTCTCCCAAGGTGCAGTAGTGGGTGTTACTGGAAGAGTTGAGAGTGGCCAGGCATCGCCTAGAGAGGTGTCGTCGAGGATCGTACGAGATGGCGGCCAAATAGGTGCCAGCCCATCAATGAGTACTGACCAGAGGGTTGGGAGAGGAACGATAGGAATAGAGGAAGCTTGAGTTGTGGGGTGGGAAATGAGGTAGTCTGAGATATTAGCAAGGTATAAGACGAAAGAAGGAGGAATACATACCGAGCATATTTCCTGGTCTTGCATCTGCACCAAATAATGCCTGATTATTTAACGCATTTGCGAGTCTCATCAACAGTCCCGTCCGTCCCTCCAATCCAGCAATAGGATTCTGTTCTGACACCTGCAATCCCTCTGCCATAACATCGACTGTCAATGTCCTTAAACCTTCTCCGTCAACCTGATGTGGCTGGCTGCTGTTGCTACTGAATTTACCATCCTTGAACATTTCCAAGCTGGCAATTGCTAAACCCTCGCTGCGTCGATATGTTTTCCCATCTTCCTTGCTCTTATATGACCAACTGTTGCCTGCACCAGCATCTAGGAGGACAGAAACCAGAAAGAGATCCAAGAGTCTGCGACAACGTTCTGAGGGATCGGTCTCGCTTCCCCAACTCTCCAACATTGCTGCAATTCTGTCTCGTCCGCCAACATTGAAGTGTTGCCATCGTCCGTGAGGAGGAATACTCGCATAGTCTGGGGCAAAGTCGCGCTGTCTCAATTAGTATTTGCACAAGTGGGATTTTCCACATAGTGGATTTTTGTATTGTAAACTAACCTTAATGACAGAAACAACAAAGTTGGTTGTGTCCTGGAACTTTTCCATGTCAACATCGAAATGATTTAGTTGATTTCTTTTTGCTTTTTGCAATACAATTGCGCAGCGTTCCCTCACAGCGCCAATGCTTCTCAAATACCCTGCCGCATCAACATGTGGATCTGGAGCCTTGGGCATAGGAATCTTGGGTATATTCGGCCCCATTTTGGTGAAGACTGGTGTATTTGGAGATTTGAGAGATGATTGTGAAGATGTTGAAGCGTTTTCTAGAGAATTTCCAGAAGTCGTAGAACCGGATTTGGGCTTTTGTTTACGGGAGAAGAGTCCCATGATGGAAAGGGAAGGAGAGTGGTTGGCGTAGAGTGGGAGTGGGTAGGTCAGACTGGTCGGTGAGGGGTTGGAGGTGGAATGCGGGCGCCTCCGAACGATCAACTCGTGGAGTCAAGGGATTGGCTTATCGCGATGCCGTGCGCAATTGATAACGAATTGGCTTGGACGAAGCTCTATTCTTGCGTTGCGCTCCACCAGCTCTCGGATCAATGCCGATGGATTGCTCGTGCTCGAGTATGCCAATTTGTATCTGGATGGCAGGCTGTGACGATGTTTTTCGGAGGTTTTGAGAGATCTGCAGGGCGGATAGGGGTTGACTTTTGGATGAGGTGGGAGCTGAGCCGATTGGTGTGCGATTCAGGGGAAACACAACGGAGGGGAAGGTTGCGATTCGCAGCTGGCTCGAGGTGGTGTGCTGTAGCCCCGTGCGGAGGAAGGGGAAGAGGAAGAGGAAGAGGAAGAGGAGGTGTTGTAGCTTAGGTATAGAATGATGATTGTTTACTGTGAAAGGGAGAGAGAAAGGAATGTAACTGAGGATTGGATGGAATGAGTGTACGGAGAAAAGAGAAAGCAGGTACGGTGATCGAAGGAAGACTGGACGGAACTGGACTGGTCTATAACATACCAAAGGGATCTGATCGGAGTGAATGGAAGGAATATTTTTGATTGTGAATTAATATCGGGGTCCTGCCCTCTTCTAGCCCGCATCTCAACCTGCAGCTGCATCTCGTCCGACCAAGAACCTGTTCCTGTCAAGTCGACAGAACTAGAAGCTGAATCCAGCTTTCTGATTCGTCGGAGTTCTTCTAGACTTCCCCCTTTTACTAGCTCCCGTCTGTACTCCACTCCACCTGTTTGGTCTGCTCTCTTATCCGGCCCGGCTCATGGAACTTTTCCCCGCGGCTCAACCAATCCGCTTCTCGCATTCCGGGGATACAGATGACTTCATTTTCAATTGTCGAATCCAATCCTGTAACTTGTTACCGACAAACAGGTCTGCGGGTCGAGAAGGTCAAGTCTTTGGGTTTGAAGTTGTCCATGGGTTCAATCTCCACCACGACCCAGCACTCGGAACTGTCTCAGATCAAAGCTTGATTGGAAGGCCATTTCCCACTTGAGATGAGGACTCTCAAGCTTTGCTTTTCAACGTTAGTCACATAAATCTCATATAATCAGGGTAAGAGTAGTCCTATTCGACTCCAACTTTCAGCGACTTTGCGCATGGTTCGAAAGGCTTCTCGAAAATGAAGGATCACTCTAGTTTCCGACCCATGTCAACATTCGCCTAGCTCACGTGGGTTCGTGATTACGTAGCTCCAGCTATTTCGAGGGTCTCGCGATCTCAAACTCCATCTTCTCCTAAAGCCTCACTGCAGCAACAAATCAGCAACACAATGCCTCCTTCGTCCTCCGATGAAGACGATGCAATCTTCCAATCCCACTACCGAAGCGACTCGTCATCGAGCTCATCGCCCTCACCCCCAGCCCTCCAACACAACTTCTTTGCGCCGCCATTCTATGGGCGTCCACCAACACCTCTCCCTCCCTCACCATCTCTCACATCCCTCCTTCGACCATCTCGCCCGACCACTCCAGATACTTCTGCCGATGAACTCGAACCCGTACCTCGCGCCTCGCCGAAGGTCCCCACCTACGAATACTATGGCTTCGTGCTGTACCTGTTCTCGTCCCTGACCTTCCTCATGTACCTTCTCTGGTCCTACCTACCCTCGCCCTTCCTGCGCGCCCTGGGCATAACATATTATCCGGATCGGTGGTGGTCGTTGGCTATACCTTCGTTCCTAGTCATGCTGATTGTGTACATTTACGTGGCTTTGGCAAGCTATAATACGGGATACCTTACGCTGCCACTGAGTAGCATTGAGACGATTATTGACGATGCAGCGAATGTGGCAACTATTGATGGTAAGGGGAGACAAGCTGCAAGTAATGTTGTGAAGGAGAAGGACAAGGGCAGAGATAGGAGAGAGCGGCCCGAGAAGGAAAGGACAATTAAGGATTGGAGGGCACTATGGAGTCAAGGGACGGATGCTGTGATGGATGTACCGTTGGGAGGAGTATGTGAGGTTCTCTACGGTGAATTGAGGGAGGACGTAGAGGATGACGAAAGTTTATGATCTTGGCGTAATGACAAAGAGACGATAAGACCACTTCGCGGTGGACCCGGAATCATCAGAGTCCCAACACTTTCGATAAATCCAGCCAAGTGCTCTGAGTCCAAGGCTAGAACCCACTTCGTGGTTGGTTGGTTCTCTGCACCATCTGCCTCACGTTTCCCAAGATCACAATCCTCTTGTGTGTTTGCCATGATGCCGATCGCAAGGCATTGTCGGAACTGGAAACGACTGACCAAAGTGAGTCTGCCTTGCATTCAGACGATCAAACGGCGCGTGGCTGTTGCGATTCGTGGGTTCGAATGACCGTTGCTTGAGGCAGCTTCGTAGCCCAACAGACGACAAACGACTCTAGAGCTGTTTCATGGATATGAGCACTTGAGCGACGAGCCGGAAGCGTGATCATGCATGTTCCACCCTTAGAACGCGGACATCGTGGAAGATGACGGTAATCCTTGAAGTTGGGCAAGGCTTCCTGCATCATTGGATGTTTCGTGATCACGGAGCGCTGCAGATTGAGCAAGAGGAGCGGGTGACCTATAGTGCAGCATAAGTACATGGTGCTTAGAGAAGACTCAATGACTCTCTCGAGACATTGATTTATACTCAGAGACATACTCAACTAAGGAATGTTAGTATTCTTCCGAAGCCCTCGAATCCCGCTATCAAAGGATCTGTTGTTTTCTTCCTTTCTTCTCCTCGCATAATGTAATCCATACTTCTGACCTCGTCTGATCTGCCCAGATCTAAAGATTGTCATCCGTCGGGGAACCCGCTTTACAATGTGATAGAACACACAACACCATTGAACAAAAGCTACAGATATCATACAGCACTCGGGAGCCTTCCGTCTTCCAAAGAAAATAGGAGAGGGTGGAAAAGAGCAACATCAAAAGCCATTGGTCAATCGAGGCACGTTCCGCAACACCACTTTAAATGCACTTCACTTTTTCAAGAGCTACTTACATTGTTTCAATCGCTCTGAGCTCTTTCTTCATATCTCGCTATCATACAAATCACGTCTCAATTGACGGGTATTCAAGAATCGGAATATGCCTCCAAAATATCACATATCAAAGACCGAAGGTCCAACTCGAACCAAGCAATTCGCGAAGGTACCTTTCGAGCTACAAAGCCGCACCTGGGAGCTCACCTCGAACTTGACTTCAGAATACTCATGTCCATCCGGTCTTAAAGCTTTTGGCGATGATGAGCAAGAAGAGGAGAAAATTGAAGCCAATAGCGGAACCCATGCAGACCAAAACACAGACAGCAGCACCATTGCCAGCAAGGAACCAGTCCGAATGAGAGGCGGTCTTGCTAGCGCGGCTGCCAGACGATCAGCTCCAAGCACTGGGGCAAGCCGGAAGCGCAGCAGAGAGGGGGATGACTCCGAAAATGATTCTGGACACTATCCTTCCGAGTCCGAAAAATCAGAAGAGGAGGGCGAGGAGAAAGAGGAGAGCGTCTCCGAAGGCGTTCCTTCCACATCGACTTCACCAGGATCATCTTCTACCACGAACATCGGCTCTACAAGCAAACATGATGCTGCACAGGATCCCTCGGACAATATTGAGACAGAGCAAACACCCGTCAATCTTCGCGATGGCCAGCTAGAAAGCGCAGCCGGCAGGCGCTCCGCACCCTCCACTGGCGGATCCAGATACCATGATAACGACGCAGCCAACGAGTCCGACGGCGACTCCTCGGTGCATCAGTTGCATCTGACGACAAATGGGCCTCTGATGCCGTCGACTGCTCAGAAGAAGCCTGGGTCTATCAACCCCATTGGAGCGATGGCCGCCACGAACAACACCGCATCTCACAGGTGAAAGCGGCCTTGCTGTCATTCCCTTTCCTGTCATCCTACGAAAGACAATTCGGGTGTATGACTCCAAGAGATATGTCCACTTTGAACCGTCTCGATTGAGCACCTACCATGAATGGTCCGAAATGGATTTTGATGAAGCAGCTTGATAGCTGTTGTCCCTTTGGTGCGATGCTCGGAGTCTGCGAAATATCTTGGGATGGGATAATGGATGGCTGACTTTCAGCCATGGTGCACTTTTGCTTGAAGTCTGTGCTGCTTTTCAAGATTTACGGGCGATCCTGCTATTTGGCTGTCAAAATTTGGGGACTGGAGAAGCTATTGGCGGATATGGGGAACAAAAGTTTTACCCATTGTTTTAATGTACCATTACCAATGCATGTATTCAAAAGCCTTCAGACTTCTTCCTGAATGCTGTATTCACAAGATATTTGTGGCAGTACTTGAAGATTTTAGGTAGGCGAAACGCACGAGTCTGACTAGGTAATCCCCAGCCGGGCTTCCGAAATGAGATTAGGATAGACAGGTTGACAAAGGCTCGGGCTTATTCGTGTCGTTCAATGATGCCGGGTGTAGCAAAATTCCAATTATATGGTTACAAATACATACCGTCGTAATTCCAGGGATATGATACATCGACCTGCCCAGGTAACGCCAACCAGTGATTCCATATACGGCATAATCTCAATCAACGCCACCGTCGTCAATCCCATCCCAACCGCGGACATCATCCTTCTGACGAGCAATTGTGTTCCCTAATAACGTATTCGTAACGACTCCCACTCTCTGAGGCCAGCCATGCGTAGCCTTACGGTCAAGAATCCTCCTATCTGCCTCATCTTCATCACTGCTGATTTCGTATTGATCTTCTGGGTCCCTCGATCTCAGGGTGTTCATGGGCACCGAATCGTCGCTATAATCATCTGGGTTTCTCCCCAGCAATCTGTCCGCTTTTGACTGTGTCCGATTCGGATACGAGACATAATGTCTCCCTGCACCGTCCCGGACAGGTGGTATTTGTGGCGTTGGATCCGCTCCCCACCCAGCAGCATGTTCTCGTGCTCGCTGCTCCTCTCTCTCACGAGCAATTTTCTCTCTAGCTTCCAGCCATTTGGGGCTCGCGTCCCAACTCCACCCATCTCCAGTCGTGTTGCAAATCGGGAAGAACCACAGGAGCTTACTTGGTCCGAATAGATGCTGCAGATTTCGCTTCCGTCCGAGATCGAAAGCACTGGGTAGCTTTTCGGAGTCTTGCTCATCCAGATACGCTTCATACCTCTCCCTAGCTCTAAATCGTTCCAGAGCATCGTAGGATTCGTGTCGTTGGCCTTGATGACCTGGCTCCCCATTCATGTCTCTCTGCTGTTGCTCGTAGCTCGATTGCGATAGGTGTTCGTGCTGCTTTCGTAGTGGAGAGAGGTATCTCGTCGTTTCCAGACACTCGATGGTCGTCTGGCCCCTGGAAGCGAGAATGATATGCCATCCTGTAAAGCCAGCGAGCACCAACCCGATTATCCCAGAGATCACGGCCAGCATCACATAGTTGATGGGCATCAGCGCATCCGTATATTCTCCTTCGGTGAGGATCTCTCTGTAGACCCAGTAACCCGACACCCCGAAATCCACGAAGCAGAAGAGAGTCGTGTAAATGAGGAACAGCAGGAAGGCCTTGTAATTTCGCAGTCCTACGCAGGTCGCCAGCCATGGACAATGGTGGTCCATCTTTAGGACACATCTTTTGCAAGTGGAGCAGTGATGTGCTCTATCCGGCTTTCGTGCCTGGCATTTCTTGCAGAATCTCAACTCCCCATTCGATTTGACTGTGAAGTTCGTAGCCGCTGGCGGCGCATTTGTAGGTAAAGTGCTGTATCCATTGTTGCTCGTGGTCGTTCCTGGGCTTGTGAATACAGCGGTCGTGTAGGACCAGTTCAGGAGAATGTATAATGCGATACCTAAGACGGATGTGCCGGTTCCTAGATTGTTAGCAATGTAATTTCATCAGACAAAAAGACTTACCAGTCCAGGTAGTCTTTGCTTGCAAAAATCCTATTGTGGCCTCAACCCATACGGCCCAAGTTGTGAGAGAGTAGACGAATAGTAAGGGGAAATAAGTGGCTCCCAAGCAGACGTATCTTTCGCATTTGCGAGCCCATTTTCGAGACATTCTGTTTGGAGATCTCGAAGGACTTGGTGGTGCCAATGTAGCCATCATGAAAAGTGCATGGTGGATCTCGAAAGAAAGCTGTACCTAGGAATCAGGTACCAAGTGAGACTGTTTGATGATGAAGGAAAGGAGGCTGAGTCGGGGTTGAGCTTCCCATGCTCCCGGTTTTAGCGCCTGAGGCAGAAGGGGTCCTGGAATGGAAACAAAATGAGTGAGAATGAGTCGATCCATGTCTTATCGTTATCTCGAGTTAACATGATTGGATACATTTGTGAAGTCCCCATCCCACTAAATTTAAATGTCACCACAAGGCTGCAGAACTTCACCCCTCCATCCATTTCTTAAGTGGCGGAAGACAAGATAGCAAATCTCGAAGAAACATTTTGATCGCAAGCAGTCGCCATGGGTGCGCAGCAGTCTTCTGGCGCAGGGGCAGGTACTCAAAATAAAGAACTAGAAAAAAGATGTTATTATGAGGTACTCGGTATTGATCGCCATGCAACTGAGGACGAGTAGGATTTCTTTTGTTCCCATCAAGAAAGATACTGACACCCTGCAGGATCAAAAAAGCATACAGGAGGAAAGCACTCGAACTTCACCCCGACAGAAACTTTGGCGACGTGGACAACGCGACAGCAAAATTCGCAGAAGTACAATCTGCCCACGAAGTCCTCTCCGATCCCCAGGAAAGAGCCTGGTACGATGCTCACCGAGACTCGATACTGAGGGGAGGAAGTAATGATCCGGCGGAAGACCATTTCCAACATAATGTACGGCTGACCAGTGCCGGAGACATTATGGGCTTGATGGGCAGATTCAACAAGAGCATACCATTTACAGACTCCCCGAATGGCTTTTATGGCGTTCTTCAGGATACATTTGTAAAGCTCGCTAGGGAAGAAGATGCGGCTTGTGATTGGGAAGGACTTGAATCTGTGGACTACCCCGAATTTGGAAGCATGGCAGATGATTACGATGATGTTGTGAAGCCATTCTATAGAGTCTGGATGAACTTTTCGACCAAGAAAACGTTTTCGTGGAGAGATGCATATCGAGCATCAGATGCTCCTGATCGAGCGACGAGAAGATTGATCGACAAGGAGAATAAGAGGCTCAGGGACGAGGGAATCCGAGAATTCAACGACGCTGTGAGATCGCTTGTTGCGTTTGCCAGGAAACGAGATCCAAGATTCATCCCGAATTCGCAGACGGAAGCGGATCGACAGAAAGTCCTGCGAGAAGCAGCCGCTGCCCAAGCTGCACGATCTCGAGCTGCCAATCAAGCAAAGTTGAATAACCATGTAGTCCAGGATTGGGCTAAGTCTCAACAGCCAGAACCCGAAGCTTTGTCCGAGTCAGAAGAGTCGGAGATAGAGGTTGAGCAGATCGAGTGTGTTGTCTGTCAGAAGATCTTCAAGAGCGAAAATCAATACAAGGCCCACGAGAAGAGTAAGAAGCATATCAAGGCTGTTCAGCAGTTGCAAAGAGAGATTCGGAGAGACAATGAGCGTCTGAATCTGAATAGTACGACTAGCGATGAGCCTGCGATACCTGTGTCCGAGTTGGACTCACTCAATCTGTCTGAAAGGCAGACGCCGCCTCCCGGCTCCGAAGTTGCGACCCCTGACGCTGATGCAGAGATAGATGTAAAGGCTGATTGAAGTACAATGTGTATGGACCAGGAATACAATTCCTCCCGATGACTATTGCTATCCATCAGCTCTGAAGACCCCACCAGCCTACGAGGGACCGTTAAGCGAACCAGGTTCAAAGTCTACCACAGACTCCGGTGAAATATTGGCCACCAGGGACGGAGCAAATATGTAGCAGCGCATTCACGAGGCATAAGCTCGCCTACACGCGATCGGATTGGCTTCGGGATTGCATAGCAGTTGTTTGAAAGGAGCCGCAAATTCAAGTCACAATTTGACTGCAAGAGGACACTGTCATCAGTAGCAACCGATGGGATTGCGATAGCTAGCATGGTGAGCAAATGAAGGAAAAATACGATACCCCGCGAATTGTGCATTGCAATTTCCCATTCCTTACCCCTCTCCAGTGAATGAACTCCGACGCAATGCAAAGTGACAAATTCCAAGCATCAAACCTCCACAGCACCTCCTGGTACCCCCGCTCTACTCCTCAACCTCCTCGCCAGGAACTTCATAAGCGGCAACATCTCCTCCCTATTCCTCGGCATAGAATCATCCGGCTTCTCCCACTTCACATACTCCACATCCGTAAACCTCGCCTTGACCGCATCAACCGCACTCCTCGTGACCTGAGAACTCCTACTTCCACCACAAAGCACAATTGGCGTCTTGCATTTCGAAGACCCTGAAGTCGAGGAAGACGAAGCAGGCAATCTCCCTCCAATACTAATCACACCACCGAACTCCTCCTTTCCCAGAGAAGCAACATGTAAAGCCGCCATACCGCCCTGTCCAAAGCCTAGGAATAGGATATTCCTCGACTCAAACGCGCACGTCTCTCTTAAAGTTTTTAAAACAATTCCACTAAGCACGCTCTCCACCATCTTGAACCCCGCATCAGGGTCGATTTCGCCTTTGTTTTCATCGATTAAGACATCGTCTCCCCAGTGAAAAGCGGGCGTGTCTGAACCGGTGAAGATTGGTGGGATGGGATTGAGGCCACGGATGGAGATGCAGGCTGTTTCTGGGAGGTTGAGATTTTTGCCGAGGGTGCTGAAGGAGATTTGGGTGTCGCCTAGCCCGTGGAGGAGGATTAGGACATTGATGGGTGAGCCGGATGGAGGAGGGATGATATCTAGAATGAGGTTCTGGGGGAAGTCGGATTTGGTGGGGAGGCGTGATGGTGGCATTTTTGTTCTTTTGAAATGGTGGCGAACACTGTTGGAGATGTGTTTTAGGTCGGAACTTGAGATGATCCTCCAATCCTGGTTTTTTCTATACTGGCGCTTTTGAAAATATCGTTTCAAATTAAGTAGAAGCAGATCTGGAAGACAGAGTTAAATGGTAAATACGTCGAGGTTGACAAAATAAACTTATATCGCTAAGAATTCACCCCACCACTAGCGCGGATCGCCCCGAACGACCCTCTAAACAAGCTTCTATCAAAAATTAGTGAGCAGTATCTTGCATGGCCCCAAAATATGTTAGTGGTCTGAATTCAACGACTCGACACTCTCTGAAACCCATTGGTAGATTCACGGATTTAATCGTGGCTAGGCAGTGGCACAGTAGAATCCTAAAGAAGTAACATTGAGCGCCGAAGAGCGAGATTCCGAACCTCCAAGCACGAACGGACCGAGAGGCAGGGGTCTGACCAAAACAATACAAGCGATTCAGGGTCAAATGTCAGAACATATATATCGCCTCTATTCGCCATAGATCTCCCTCTGCATTTCTATATTTCTGACCAATTTTTTTTTTTCAATGGCTGCGCGCAAGAAAATTGTGATTCTCGGCGGTTCATACGGCGGAGTTTCTACCACTCATTATCTCCTCAAACATGCGATACCTCACCTACCTACCGGTGCCTACGAAATCGTTCTTATTAGCAAATCATCACAGGCTATGTGTCGGCCAGCTTGCCCTCGAGCCATGATCTCCGACGAGATGTTCGATCAAGCCAAGCTTTTCGTCAGCATCGCTAAACAGTTCGAACAATATCCCAAAGACAACTTTACTCTCATTCATGGCTCCGCGACGGAGCTAGATCATGAGGGTCGTAAAGTATATGTGAAGCTGGCGACGGGAGATTTGGAGACTATTGAGTTTTATGCTTTGGTCATCGCTACGGGTGCTTCCACTTCTTCGCCGTTGCTTGGACTTAATGGAGATGCAAACGAGCTGAAGGCAGAATGGGAAAATTTCCGAAAAGTGCTCCCGACTGCCAAAAGTATAATTATCTCTGGAGGCGGGCCTGCGGGTATTGAAGTAGCTGGTGAGGTAGGTTTAATTTCCCGGAGCAATTCATCCATCTCTGAGCGGCAGTCATGCCTTTCTGCTGTGCTGCTGTCTTTTAAAGGAATCAATTGGTCTTATATTCAACAGTTTTTTCTGTTGACTGACGGCTAAATCTAGCTGGGCGAATATTTGAACGGTCGGCCGGGCTGGATTGGGACGCAGTCAGCAAAAGCCAAAGTCTCAATTACCGTCTACACCGCCGGCTCCGAAATCTTGCCTATTCTGAGACCATCTATTGCAAAGCACGCCGAGGATCTTCTCTCAAGAGTTGGAGTAGCGGTAATTAAGAATACCCGAGTCAAATCTGTCGAAGCCGTCGATGGAGGAGAAGTCCAGGCCAACAATAAGGTAGTAATCACTCTCGATGATGGGAAGAGAATAGACGCGGATCTTTACATCCCCGCGACCGGCACCAAACCTAATACCGGATTCATCAACGCGTCGCTCCTCACCTCGGACGGACGTGTTGACACCAATTCATCCACGCTACGAGTCGACAAAGCCGGACCCCGCGTCTATGCTGTTGGCGACGTATCATCTGCCGCGAGACCAGCGGTTCACCTCATCCTCGAAGCCATCCCTGTACTCTACGCTAACATCAAGCGTGATCTATTCCTTGACTCAGGAGCCGAAAAAGGGTCAATCGGGGAGGATCGGGTGTTCAAGGAGGATACTCGTGAAACTCAGATGGTCCCAATTGGAAAAAGCAAGGGCGTGGGAGCAGCGATGGGGTATCAGTTGCCTAGCTTTCTGGTGTGGTTGATCAAGGGGAGAGACTATTGGCTTTGGACCACTGGTGGACTCTGGAGTGGGAAGCAGTGGGCGAAAGAGAAGTGAGGATGTTCATTGCGGCAGGTTGTGGACGAAGTTCGTTATGAAATGTATATTTTCTTAGAGAGATATTAATAGGCGTTAATCCCATAATCTAGATTTAGAGTCATGCCCCCATCTCACGTGCAGACTGGCACTTGAAATGATGATCCAATTTACCTCGGATGGCACGAATCGATTGTTCTAGATCTCTCTTCATTCCAAGAGTGAAAGGATATGAAGTCTGGATGGTGAAGCCCAAAAACATCTGCTAGGAGATGCAAAACACGAACATCGGGTACTCTCATGTCGACAAGTCGAAGTGGTTCTACTGCAGGCTTAATTGCGAGTCCTTGGACTGGCAAGTGTCTTCTTCGCGTATCACGTGGATTTGTTGACAATCTCATTCCCCCCTGCTTAATCGGCAAGTATTCACTGTGCTATGAACAGTGAAAGGAAACGCGGGGATGTCCCAAGAACCTTTGTAATCTGTGTCTTCAGATAGGTATGTGGGAGCCGTTGAGCTGTGTGATTTCATGTTGAATACATGGTGCAACCATTATGGGCGTACAAGCACAACAGCCACGATCCCACTAGTGCCAGCCTATCGTCCACATTGCATAGTGCGTGTTCCACAGGTGTTATATACCTTTCACCGTTTATTCTCTAGTTGAGCAAAGCTTGGAGGAGAGCCATCTCAGCGCGCAAGCAAGCCACATCAGCCGCTTCCGGTCAAGGTTTATTCGACCAAGAAGTTTTTGTTCCATCTTTCACCAAACCATAGACATAGCCTGATTTCTAGAATCATCTTCAGCTGCGAGTTTCTCACCATAATGAAAAGTTGCACGTCGGAAGTGTGTTGCATTGGTAGGACTCATATTACTCATTCGAGTGTAAATTGAATGGTGCACACGTGCCGAGAACAAGGATCATCTTTAGCTGAAGTATACAAAGTACAGGACTTTGAAAACAGTAAGCAGTAGCCAGATGAATCGACAGGTAACTGGAAAAGCCTTGGGCTGAGTTGCGAGATACATAAGAGCAACTTCGCATCTCCGTAGATCATTCTCATTGACCATCAAGAGAATTTCATCGGAATTCCACCATAACCACCGTGTTCATCACTCTCAAAACTCAGCTCGCCATCTTGGCTACAGTCTCAAACGTATTCACTCTCCCACTGGAGGACCGCTGACCAAGAAAGCCATGCGATAATTACTCAACCGCCCCTTGCAAATACCCTGCCGGAACCACCTTTGGAAACTCGACTACATTCGGATACAGTGGTGCTGCTGCAAAGGATCTCTATGATATCGCTGCCGACTGTACGTCCCAAAAGCAAATGCCGTATTGTACGATGTGAGGGTTCGTGCTAACGGAAAATACAGTCTACAAAACTGATTATCTGGGCCTCACACGCGTGAAAAAAGAGGGGAGGTCGAACAAAATTGGCAGCATTAGAACACTGAATGTTGCGTTCAATAACAGCACATATCAACTCACTGAGCCTGCATGAGCTTTCCCTTTCCACAAAGAATTTTACGGACGGGCCTGACAGGTGTAGCTCAATATCTACTATGAAAGAAGAGATGGAGGGTTCGAACAACAGTTCAACTTGTCCACTGGTATGTCTTCCAGGCAGATCAACCAGGGTGATAGTGACCAGTCTCCAAGTCCCCCTCACCGTCCCCACTGCTCACGGCGGTGGAGTCTTCGGTGGCTACTGGGTCACAATGCCTGTCTAGCAGGTTGCTGATAATGTAAGCTGGATGAAGTGGGGGGTGTACCGCTGCGTTTCTGGGAATCCTTTTGGTAAGTCTGCTTCTCCTGTTGACGTCTCTTGTGTGCTGATGGGTAGAAAGACTTCACTGGTTTCCATGAGGTCAATATGGCGGGCTTGTCAGAGACGCTGAGGAAGAAGGGAAAGCTGGTCAATAAGAGCTCTGTTCCTTACTCTATTGGAGACTAAGAAGCAGATTCCGAGGACCGGGATAGATAGTCTGCTTCCTGCGAGGGGTTAGGTTGGGGGGTTGAGAGGTCGTGGTGGAGGAAGGAGGTGACTCGTTGGATGTTGAAATGTGCGGAAAAATGACAACAATCTTCTTAAATATGATCAAATATATTTCTTGAAACTTGATGTGACAAAGTCCTTACCACAGACATATCTTGAGGGATTAGTTTAGATATGGAATAGAAGCTCTTCGCTGTTATTCGTAGTAGCTTTCCTCCGTCAGGCATGACAAACAAGTTAGGACGGCGGAATGAACCCCGAAAGTTGGGACGGGTAGAGTGGGGGCCATGGATGACAGGCACCCCGCCAAAACATTTGGGGGCTTGCAGTATTTCCCTTCTGGTCAACCGCGGATTCAGTTTTCGATCATACAATTTCGAAACCAGATTCTCCATAAGTGCATACCATGTCGTCTACCTCGAAATGTCTCTCCGGAGACTCAGCTGCGATCAATGAATTTATCGACAAGTTTGATGTGCGTTGATCAATCCCAATGTGCAATTTCAGGAACATTCACTGACTTGCAGCCCAGATCTTTCTACTCGATTGCGACGGTTAGATTTCCACCCTAGAAAGCCAACAAGTACTGACATTTACTAGGAGTCCTATGGTCTGGCGAACATCTATTCCCAGGAACGGTCGAGACATTGGAGATGTTGAGATCGAAAGGTACCATTACCCCACTACCCCTCCATCCAGAATTCCGTTGACACCCCCCAGGCAAGAAAGTCGTCTTCGTAACCAATAACTCCACGAAATCTCGCGCAGACTACCAGAAGAAGCTCACCTCAATGGGCATACCCAGCAACGTGGAAGAAATCTTCGCGTCTGCCTACTCCTCCGCCATCTACATCTCGCGCATCCTTAAACTACCCGGCCCCAAAAACAAGGTCTACGTGCTCGGCGAGAGCGGTATTGAGACGGAACTCAAGTCGGAAGGCATCGAATTTATCGGAGGAACAGATCCTGCATACAGACGGGATTTCACACCAGAGGACTACACAAATATTGCAAACGGGTCGGCGCTGGACGAAAATGTCGGGATCGTGCTGGCAGGTCTGGATTTCCACGTCAATTATCTGAAGCTCTCTCTTGGATACCACTATCTCGCACGAGGAGCTGTCTTCCTGGCTACGAATTTGGATAGCACGTTGCCGAACAGCCACGCATTCTTCCCTGGTGCGGGATCAATTTCGATACCGCTGATCAATATGACAGGACAGCAACCTACGGCACTGGGAAAGCCTAGTCAGGCTATGATGGATTCGATAGAGGGAAAGTTCCAGTTCGATCGTAAAAAGGCTTGTATGGTGGGTGACAGGCTGGATACGGACATTAGGTTTGGAATCGAGGGAAAGCTGGGTGGAACTTTGGCAGTTTTGACGGGGGTCAGTAAGAAGGAGGAGTGGGAAGCCGAGGGAGCTCCTGTTGTGCCGGCCTATTATGTCGAGAAGTTGAGTGATTTGAGGGGATGAGTATAAGGATGCTGGGCACACAATTCTGGGTGAAGATTTGAAAGAGAAATATTGTCTCTGGCACTCTCAGGCATCGTTTGATCATGGTGGTAAATTGAAGCTTAAATGCTTAGAATTGGGTGCTAGAATGCGAGAAGCAAGGGAAATTAGATGTGTCGAAGTCTGGAATTCGACATTAAATAGTGTCTGGAGAAAGAACAGAATATATGTTAAGCCGGTCTATGCATTTGAGCTTGATGGCTGTGAGGAGAGGTAAGACTTCATACAATTGATGCTGATAACTATCGAGAAAATTCTTGGAAAAGGACTTGTTCCTGAGTTACTTGAATGCACAATTGAAAATCTCAAAATGTGAACAGCGACGCGTGCATATCTCTGTTCCATATAATTATCCTCGGTGGAGAAAACTGGTTGGAATTAGAAACATCTCGCGTCCTGTATGCCCTGTAAAGTGCTCTGTTCTTCGACGCGACCAGGCTTGGCATCGAGACACGCTAGTCTTCCTCGCTCCTGCGCGCTTTCCCCATTACCCAGCCTTCTCACAGGTCGACCATGTTTCCGACCTTTAAAACTTCACATCCTCTCTTTTCCTCACTCTCAAGAATAAACTTATACGTGATTTTGGTTCTCGAATACCCTCACATACTCGTCAATTGGGACAATATCAGAAGTGGATTCAGTCGCGTCAGTTCAACGCGGTATTGGTGCTGCACGTCGAAAAGTCTGCAATTTTCGCGGACACGATAGTGGTGATAGATGTCTGTCATGATGGATTCCTCTCCCAGCAAATTAAACGCACAGTCAAGTCTACCTTCTACAGCGGGCGTAAAACGTCCAGCTCCGTCGCTGTTACCCGCGTTCGAGCCGTTCTCCTCGTCGCCAGGTTTCCCGCGACCCTCGAAGAGACAGGCTCGCTCACCACCCTCTGGACGCGAACATGCTTACTCGAAATACCCTACGCCAATTCCAACCTCTACAACAGGTATTCTTTCCTCTTCACCACCGCGAGTTCATACGAGACCTGGTCTTCAACGCACGCAATCTTCCGTCTCTGAAAGGGCTCCTCTCTCAGCAGTACCCTCAATAACTCTCCCCGAAAATGGAGAAGTCCTGCGTATGGGCAGATCAAGCAGTTCTTCGCACTACCAATTATCTGCCAATCGTCTGATTTCTCGCGTTCATGTCGAGGCACGCTACATCGCCGCGTCTGTGCCTCTCGAACCCAATAAGGTGGAAATAAAGTGCAAAGGATGGAATGGGGTGAAGCTACATTGTCAGGGCCGAACATGGGAATTGGCAAGAGACGATACTTTTACATCGGAAACCGAGTTTGCAGAGATCATGTTGGATGTACAGGATGCCCGTGTGTTGATCGCCTGGCCAGGGAGGGATCGCAATAATTCGGTAGGGGCTCAGACGGACTCGTCGTGGGATGATGAGAACTCGCCGCGAGGTCGTGCTTCTGCAGTCAGTGCTCGTGGACAGATGATTGCATCAAGTCCTCTCCGTCGTGGACAACGCCTCGAATCTCCAGTTTCGCCCACTCCTGCCCGACCATCTTCGACTAACCTGTCCGACCTCTTCTCTGAGGGTGTAGAGCCTAGTGTGGTCAAGGTGTTCGAGGATGCACCTTCGCCTTCGCCAGAACGTCCCGAGATTGCAGAAGGAGAGTCTTTCGTTTCCACCCAGCCTGCAACTTCTTTTGCTGTGGAAAGTCAGTCGAGTGATCTCAGTGAACCTGAAGATGATCCTGATGAGGAGAATGACCCAATCGTGCATTCCTTTGGCCCTCATGGTGCTGACATCTCCGCTCGCATGGCATCTTTCACTGCTGTTGGGTCTCCAGAAGTTCCTCGCGGACGTGATCTTACATCATCCCCCAAAGCCAGATCCAGCTCCGAGTCCACCAACGAGGCCGACGCTATTCCTGTTGTCAACCATGTCGTGAACCAGCTTGCGTTTTCGCGTCTTTCATCAACACCACTTTCGGTCATTTTGAATCACTTGCCAGCTGAATTGAAAGGTGCAAGCACAACATACACTGAAAATAGGGGTCTTTCCAAGGATGAACTGCGCAAGATGTTGAATGCGGCTGCCTGCATAGGAGAGATCCATCGCGAAGGGAAAGATGCAGCAGGAAAGGCGCTCGAGAGCGAGTATTACTACATCCCAGATGAGGATACCGATGAGCAGAGGAGAGCAGCAGTAGTGGATGGACTAAGGAAACCAAGCTTGAGAAACTGTCGGAAACAGCATAAGGTATGTGATCTTGAAACCGAAGAAGCTTTTGAATGTTTGTTGACGTTTTCCAGCAATACTATTGGAAAAAGCCACGAACGCCGTAGTAGACGAAAGTGCTTGGATCTGATGTATCATTTTGCGTTTGGCAGGATGTTATGTTTGTATACGGCCATTATACCTTTTTCTTTGAATTCGACTGTCCATAATGTTGCATAGCGTGGCGTACTTGCCTTTGCCTTTCTTATGTTCGGTGGATGGATATCAGTTCTTGTTGACATTTGCTGGAAAAGAGCTTATCCGGAGCCTTCAGCGTGTGCTGGGCATGGCATGGCGCGGTGATTGAGGAAAGCAATTTCTCGAAGGTGTTGCTGGAGTGTTGCTGGAGTTATTGACAGAAGACAAATCCAAGACCACTCAAAATATGTTGGCGCTGACTGTGAAGAGTTGTGAAATGCACAAATATCGTCATAATTGAAGCTACCCCGCTAACCGAGCTCCTGAATTTAGCGAGGCTGCTTAGTAATTTGGAGGGGTTCTCCCGAAGTGGACGTCACACGGTGGGGATGCGGGGTGAAAAGTGGACGGATCTCGAAGAGAAGTGGACAACAGCTTGGAGAGCTGCTGGAACGGATCAGGAGCTCGGCATAACAGAGAGTCCAAACTCCTATCTAGCAATAATACTTGGGCTCTTTCATTCGGTCTCGGCCTCGAACTTTTGTGAAATTCCGTATGCTTGAAGTAGTAGTGGACTTGGTACTTATAACCAAGCAAGTCCTTTAGCCTCCTGTCAACCTCAAACGACTTCACCTCCCGTCTATTCCAAGCCCCAATCGACAAAGTAATCACAAATCTCATTGCACCAGACCGTGAATCTTCAATCTCATATCGACAACGCCAACATGGACGAAATCCGCAACCTAAATACCACCTCCGGCCAATCCATTACCGCCATCCTCCCCTCAACCTTCAAGATCTTCGCCCCCCACCTCCTCAAAAACAAAACCTCCATCAAATCCATTCCCTCCACCACCCACGCCTACGGCTCTCACCCCCGCCAAGAACTCGACGTCTACCGCTCCCCCACCGACACCCTCTCCACACCTATCCTCATCTTCTTCCACGGCGGCGGCCTCATCCGCGGCGACAAGATCAGTCCCCAGATCCCAGAGAACCTGGTCTACGCCAACGTAGGCTCGTTCTTCGCACAGCGGGGTATCACTACCGTAATTCCAAATTATCGGAGAGTTGATTTCCAGGGTGGTGGGGAGGGAGCGGTGTTTCCTAGTGGTGGGGAGGATGTAGCGTTGGTGCTGGAGTGGTTGGAGGGGTTCTTTGAGGAGGGGAGGAGAGAGGTTTATTTGTTGGGGAACTCGGCGGGGGGAATTCATGTTTCGACGTTCTTGATGCATGAGGGGTTTAGAGAGCAGAGGATGAGGTATACTGCTAAGACTGGGAACGGGATTGTGGTGAAGGGGATTGCGGATTTGGCTGTGCCGTGTCATTTTGAGGAGGCGGAGGAGAGTAGGGGGGAGGTGCTGAAGACGTATTATGGGGACGAGGAGGATGTTAAGGGGAAGTGTGTTTGTGGGTTGCTTGAGAGTGTGGGGAAGAGTGGGAAGGGGAGGGAGGAGTTGGGGATTCCTCGGAAGATGTGGATGGGGATTGGGGAGTTCGATCCTGACGATGAGATTGCTGGGCCTATGAAGGCTTTTGCTGGGAAGTGGAAGGAGGTTTTTGGGGAGGAGGGTCTAACGGTGGAAATTCTGAAGGGGCATAATCATATCAGTCCGCCGATGAGCTTGATGAGTGGTGATAAGGAGGGAGAGAAATGGGGTGAGGATATTGTGAAGTGGATTGAGGATGCGTAAATATGTTTACAGATAAGCGAGAGGACCTGTTGCGGGTGAAATGAAGAGAGAATGAGGTTGCAACAAGTAATGAAAAGTAAAATCAAGCAGGCTTTTATTCTGTAGAATATCTAGACGCCAGGGTATCTTCCATTCCGTAACTCCAAGTAATGCACCAATATGCCTCCTATGCCGCTTCAAAGGCATCATTTAAATATCCCACGAAACTCTCCTTGATCCTCTTCACTGGCACAGCATCTCGTCTGTTCAGCGAAATGAATTGTCTCCTCAACCTCTGTAAAGCTGGCAGGCCAATTGGGTTCGCAGGTAAGTCTACCACCAGTTCTTCCGTCGCATCTCCAACATTGACCTCCCCACCACCTTCACCAGGATGATCCTTCGCCCATTCCAATATCTTGTTCAATATCCCTTGTGTAGCCTTGTCCAACTCGTAGAGGTAATCCTCACTACTAGGCGCTTTCAGAACCGTCGCTTGATTTGGTCGAACAACTTTCTTGCCATTCTCTGATCCAACGAGCGACTCCCAAATCGCTTCACAAGGCGGCTGTTTATCCTCCCACACGACAGTAAATAGGGGACTATCCCACCGAGTAAAACCATTCGGCTCTTCGTATCTATAAACTAGGTTCTCCCAGCACTCTTTCTCATATGGCAGATCCTCTTCTTTGACTTCGCCGTCCTTGGCTAACCGCTCTTCATTCACACTCCTGGCTTTCTCCACAGCTGTTCCGACATGTACAACGCAATGCATAGTCCTTACTGCTTTGGCTTCGCAGTAGAGCTGGTAGCGCCAGCCTTTGATGTAATTCGCACCATCGAGAATCACAATATCTTTGTCACTCAGAACACGCTTCACAGCGGCATAAATTGTAGCCCTTGCATCTTTCTCGGAGGCATTATTCGAGCGTTCATGTTGTGTTTTGGTGGAGAGATTGTAGACATTGCGAGATATGGCGAGTGTGTGGTCAGATATGAGATGGACTCGAAGAGAGGAACTGGGTGAGCCGCTGGGGAGGCTGGATATTTTTGAAGTGAGGTAGTCTTGGAGTTGTGTGGCACGGTGTGTTTTCCCTGATGAGGGGTAGCCGGTGACGATTATTAGCTAGAATTAGTCAGACTTGAAAACGTGCTAGATGTAATCACTTGGTAGAGAAACTTACAGGCATAGTTGTCTGGGAAGGAGGCTGAGAGTGAGGAGGCTGAAAGTTGTCATACTGACGAGAATAATTTTTAGCGTTCTTTGAGATATTTGCCGAAGTATACCCGGCACTTTAGTCTTGGCTCGCAGATGAGCTCAGACAAACCAGATTATGTCTCCTCTTCTTCGAAAGAATGAGAAGTTCTCCCCAAGTCCTGAAAATTCCATATGACATTTGACAGCTTTTGTCAATATTTGAAGTCATTGGGGACTTTTTCCTGGTTGCTGTTAAAGGATGACGTAAATCTTGGGCTCTCAATGGATCTTTACTGTCCAGTGTACCCCCCAGTATATAATTGTCTCGCGCGATTTCGTAACATTTGCTGCTCTGTATTTGCTCCTTATTTATCAAACTTTCACAAACAATCAAGTCACCCCTTTCTTGAAGAAATGCATTACAATTAGGTCTAATCATTTTGCTTAACAAGAGCAGCAAATGTCACAAAATAAAGCTAAACAATCAAGCCGGGAGGTGCACTGTAGTTGAGCCGCCGGGAGATCAACATCTTAAACTCGGAAGATGTCATCCTACACCGCCTTCTTCTTTCGACTTTGCAGAAAAAAACAACCCCTTCCCAGCGCAGGTTTGTCAGCCATAGAAATTTAAGCGAAGCAACGGACGGACAATCTATGATCAAAGCAAGCGAAGCACGCAATCCTGAAATCGGATTGCGTGCTGCTGAAAAATTCGCCCCACATATCGATTGCGTGCTTCTCGAGATCACGAAATCGGCGCTATATTTTGTCTATGTTTGAAATCATGATGACAATAGCCAAAGCCATGTCGTCTTTTAACCAAACCCTCTCTTCTTCCTACACACCCCTCTGTGCAAACCAAAAACACTATTGCTCTTCTTTCGTTCACCCCCAAATACTTCAGCGTCACAAGTACAGAAGAAAAAAGTAACTTCTTCAAGCCACAATGGGTGTCCACCGGGAATCAACCAGTTCGAACCAATCGAATCTCGAATCAGGATATGCCTCAGGAGCGTCCTCGGCTGGGTCTCTTGCTGCCATCATCCTCACAAAACAACACCTCAAATTTCTGAACCAGACTCTCAATAACCTTGAACCGATCGATATCCTACGATGGGCCAAGATCACCTTCCCAAATCTCTACCAAACAACTGCTTTCGGCGTCTCCGGTCTCGTCACCCTTGACATGCTCTCAAAACTTCAGGCCGAAACACCATCAGCACCCGCAATCGATGCCATCTTCCTCGACACACTTTACCACTTCCAGGAAACTCTCGACCTGGTAGAGAAAGCCAAGGCCAGATATCCCAACGTCCATCTCCACGTCTACAAGCCAGAAGGCGTCAGTACCGCAGCCGAGTTCGAAGCACGACATGGCAAGGAATTGTGGAAGACCAACGCTGATCTGTATGACTGGGTTGCCAAGGTCGAGCCAGCACAAAGAGCTTACTCTGACCTGGCTGTCGCTGCTGTCCTGACTGGACGTCGTCGGTCGCAAGGAGCCAAGCGAGAGTCATTAGACATCATCGAGATCGACGAGGCCGGTCTGATCAAGATCAACCCTTTGGCTGGATGGAGCTTCAAGCAAGTTGATGATTACATCAAGACCAACAATGTTCCATACAACAAGTTGCTCGACCGGGGGTACAAGAGTGTCGGTGACTGGCACTCGACCGAGCCAGTGAAGGAGGGTGAGGATGAGAGAGCTGGACGATGGAAGGGTCAAGCGAAGACCGAGTGCGGTATCCACAACAAGAGAAGCAAGTATGCACAGTTCTTGTATGAGGCTGAGCAGAAGAGACTTCAAGAAGAGTTAGCCGCTAAGCTCGGTGAAGTGGAGTTGAAGCAGGAGCGTATTGAGAAGATACTTGCACGATGAAAGGCAGCTTGATGGGATGGGTTTGCATTACGGCGTTGAAATGGAGCGAGAGCATATTGATGGAAAAAGCATCACGGCGGCGTTAAAGGTGCCAGCGATACCTGGATGATTTGATGTATCTTATAGAAGAGCCTACGGGCCTTAGAAATGCATGCCTGGAGATCAGGCTTCAGAACGTTCTGGCATTACCTTGATAGGTGCCTCTTGCTGTCGCTAGTGAACGTTGATGTTGCGGTTCCGATAACATGAGTCGTGGTCGTGTGACTTTGTCCTTCGCATCGTGGTCTGACTGCCGATCCCCTCTCTGACAGAACGTGCGGCTCAAAAGCTTACTCGTGCTACACCGTAACGTCAAACAAGACTTCACAGCGGATGAAGAAATTTGCCTCACGTCAGAAGCTTAGCATAACCTTAGCTTACGTTTGAAATCAGATGCCGTCCGGTTCTACGTCCGTTTGCCTTTGCGGTGCTTGTACGTGCATAATCAGATCTTACCCTCGCTGACTGGGACTGAATCCTGGGGAGAGATGATGTAAATGAACGTTTGGTGTCTGGCCCATTTCAAATCTGTCTGCCACTGCCGGTGATGCCAGACTCGGCGCTTGTCGGTGAGGAGTAATCACCGAAGTTAAATACTTCCAGAATCAATATAAATCTCAAGTGCGTCTGCAAAACATAAAAAAGTTGGAACAAACAGAGACATATCTCAAGATTAAGTCGAAAATCCGATTTTATGACCAATTCATCGCTCAAATGGGTATATTCGTCAATCAAGTTCTCATATCATCCTCATCGACTTCTGGAAATTTGAGGTGTCTGCTCTGAACCCTTTCATACGATGACCATTCTCCAAATACTTCGTTAAAATGCATAATATCGTTCTGTTTATACGCTCTACTGTCAGGTTATCGACGACAGAAGTCGATTTGTTTTATTTTTATTTTTGGAATTTCTGTCAGTAAACAAGAACAACATGGAAGACTTCTGTCCCCACTGAAGGCGCTGTAAATAAGAAGCGAGACGCTGAAAGATGCCCCTTTTCACTGGAAGCGATTTCTTAGCGCTACGCTGACCGTCAAACCGTGAGGTAGCTTGAGCTCCTGCCTGCGCTTCGAGCTCACCACCAACAGCACCTGTTCCAATTCCTGTAGACCTTGACGCACCACGAGCACCATGGCGCAAAAGGCAAAGAAAGACCGCGCGAAAGCCAACACCGCCAGCCTCAACAGCCTTCATATCGGCACCGCTACAGTCAACGGCATCTTCATCCTTTTCACCCTCCTCATCAAGCGCCGCTCTCTCCTCGCGTGGACCATCCTCTCAATCCCCTCTATCGTCGCCGAATACATCCTCGAGACATCAGGCCGACCAAAGTACGATGCCGCTACCAAGACTTTGAAGAGCGCCGGTGAGGACCTCGCTGCTCCCGGATTGACGGAATACATGTTCGATATCATCTGGGTCACTTGGCTTTGCCTGATCTCTGTTATCATATTTGGGAACTGGGGATGGATTGTCTGGAGCATCATCCCAGCATATGGGCTCTACAAGGGATATGGGTTGCTGGGAATGGCTAAGGGTATGATGGGTGGTGCGCAGGCTGGACAGATCCCTGGAGAGGAGCAGGTTGCGGCACCGGGAAACAGGAAGCAGAGGCGGGCAGCATAGAATGGAAGGAAGGGTAGTCAATCAAAGACTTTATTGCTTGGCTGAGTTCAACCTGGCATCAACGATCCTCTCAACCATCTTTTGCAGGATCGCTGGCTCCCCACTGCTTCCCTTGGAGAAATACCCCTCCACTGCCTTCTCCACATACTTGCCAATCTGATCGACCTCGACATTAACCTCCTCACCAGGCTTCTTGCTCGCTGTAACGACCTTCTCCTGCGTGTAAGCAATCAGCATGACCTCCCACCATCCCTCCTCATCATCCACCTTCGTGACCGTCAAGCTCGCCCCATCCAGCGTAACATATCCCTTCTCAACCACATATCTCAGTACACTTTTGTCTCTTGGCTGGAATCTAAACGTCAAGGCATTGCCATCCGGCTCAACCTTCAATATCGTGCCCACGGTATCTACATGTCCTTGCACGAAATGCCCGCCCATCCGCGTGCTCGCTGATACTGCCCGTTCCAAGTTGACATTGGAATTCTGTTTGAGAGAGCCGAGATTCGTTCTGCGCAATGTTTCGGGCGCAACGCCTACTTTGAAGCTGTTCTTATCGAAATGGGTTACGGTCAGACAGGTGCCATTGACGCTGATGCTGTCGCCGAGGTGGCAGTCATCGAGGATTTCGGAAGCGTTGGAGATGGTGAGGGTTGTTCCGCCGTCCTCGGATTGAGGGTTAAGCTCGGAGACGACTGGATGATGTTAGAACTTATATCACTAACGATCAGCTTATACAGACCTCCTATTATCTCAACAATCCCTGTGAACATCGTGAAATGGGTTGAGAGTGTATACGTTCTTTGGTGACTATGACTCTTGGAGCTTCAACCGCAGAAGCATTACCTAAGCTGAGCAACTCGAGTTGCCCCGCGCTAGAAACGCCAGGGATCGGTTTTAGCATTTCTTGTATCGCATTTGACCCCGCGCCCGCTACCCCTCCTCGAGAAACAAAACATCAACAAAGTCAACAGCATCTACCCATATTCAAGATGTTCAAGAAGGAGTATGTCTATCTTTCCCGTGCGGACTTTTGACAATGGATCCCCTGGATAATGCGAAACGCAATGCAATATCTTGCTAACACATGCCAGTCTCTCCCCAGGATCGAAATCCAAAGTCAAATCTTCAGTACAGAGAGCAATTCGCACGCAACTCGTACAGACATATCCATTACTGGCACCGCATATCGATGAGATTGTTCCGAAGAAAGAGCAGCTGGATGCTATGAAAATGTATGACTACCTCACTACCAAGTCCACTTTGACGGGAAACCGCATGTGCGATTCTTCGGAGTCTGGAATTTTTGGCTAATGCATTGTGTCTGCGAATAGTCCAGATAGAGTAACACTCTACCTCATCGGCAGCACACCCCTCTTCTACCAACACATGACCGACGCCCTCCTCCCACACCTCAAACTCGTGCACCGCTTCCCAACATGCTTCCCGTCAATACGTATCGACCGCGGAGCAATCCGCTTCGTACTCTCAGGCGCCACGCTCATGGCACCGGGTCTAACATCTACGGGTGGGAGGTTACCGAATGGCGATGCGGAAGAAACGGGCGCTTATGGCGAGACAAAGGGACCGAATAGTGGGTGGTATGGTGGGAGGGAATTGGAGAAGGGAGAGCCGGTTGTGATATGTGCGGAGGGGAAGGAGGAGGCTTGTGCGGTTGGCTTGTTGAGTATGGGGACTAAGGAGGTGAAGGAGAAGGGTAAGGGTCCGGTGGTAGAAGAAGGGCATTATCTAGGGGATGGACTTTGGAGGCTGGGGACGGACTAGGTGGTGTGACAATAGGATGGAGGATGGCAGTTGATGATTGGAGTCTTGATTGAGCGATGCTCTTGAATGTAACACATGCCGGATCAAGACCGTCTGATGTGTAGCAATACTACAGGGTCTGGAAGTCAATGCAAAAATATTTGACATCTCACATCTGGTCTGAATCCAAGGTCTGCTTGGCAAATAAATCATTTGACGTTCGTCCAACGAATGCTTGCATTTTCGTCATATTCATATTTCCTCATCTCTACTTCACGGTCCAGCCCGAATCCCAGTACTCCAGTAATAATCTCCTAAAGATGTTTCCGCATAAAAATAACGCCTTCTAACACCAGCAGCCTGCTGTTCACTCGCTTATATCCTTACTTTCAGACTCTTCGTCATGCTTTTCATCCATACGTAATATACCCAATCCCCTTCTGCTTCTTCGGCGTCTGACAAAGATTCAAATCCGCCAGCAAATCGCCCGCAACGATATCAATGCCACCCGTCGTCTCGTCCTCGATTCCAAAACCAAGGAACATAATATCATCCGCATATCCGTGATACCTTGATCCATGAGCCTTCCAGCTAATCGAAGTCACATACACCATCTCAGTCTGGTTCCATGGCCCAAACACAGTCTCGTTATACACAGCCGGCATCTTGCCCTCTCCAGCCTTCTTCCTCCCATTGATCCACAGCGGTTTCGCCCCAATTGCGTGGATAGCAAGGGATGAGTGTTGCTGGAAGAGCATAACGTACGGCTCGTAAACACCATGAAAGAAATGATAGCTCTTAAAATGGAAAATATTGATAATAAACGTATTCGAATCATCAGACTTGCAATTGGGGTCGGAGCGCTTGCACGTCGTGATAGAAAGCGAATTCGTCGCCTGGTGATTATCCTCCATCATCGGCCCAGTCCGCGGCATGTACTTGGCCATACACTGCTTATCGCTCTTTGCGTACTTTGCGAGATCTTTCCCGACTGTACCATCTGGTCGCAGTTTCGCAAAGGAGCGTTTGGGCTGGATGTCCCAGTGCACGTACATCTCTCCGTCCTTGTCCCAGAACACGAACCAGTTCTTCTCGACTCGACCGTACGGTTTGTGTCGGCGGAGCTCAACCGCTGAGCGGAAGTCGTCGCCGCGCCATTCGATGCCCCAGTCTGTCAGGACGCGCAGGTCTTGCATCCATTGCCCAAAACACGTGTAGTGCGAGTTAGAGCCGAAGAGCACGTATGAGCCGTTTGGGCCGTAGAACGCTCGGCCGTCGTGAGGTCCGATGTTGAAATTGAAGAAGACTAGCTCGTCCTTGCACTTGTCGCCGTAGGTTGCGGCGATGGGGAGGATGGTGGGTGATTCTGTGCAAGCCAGGACATCGTCGGTGAAGTTGGCGTTGCAGACTAGCTGGGCAAACCAGACGGTGTTATTGATATTGCTTCGCTGCTGCTGGGCTATGATGATGTAGGTGTCCTTCAGCTGTGGGTGAGCTAGGATACTTGGATTGATTGCTCCCTTGTCGCCAAATACGATGGGGAAATATTTTCCATTTGCTGTTGAGACTGATACTAGCTCTTTATGAGGTAGATGCTCCGGGCTAACATTCGTGGGTTCGCTTGGTAGGACTTTCTGAGGAGCGCCTTGCTGAGCAACCTGTCCTGTTCCGAATGATGACGAGGCTGAGAGTGTTACTTTGAAAGAATTCCACGTCGACGGCTCATGGTGAGCTCTCCAGAAAATGAAGCAAAGGATGAGAAGAGGAGCCCCAATGAAAGGCGCAACACCACCTCTAGCTAGCATGGTCAGTTAGCAGAGGAATTATTTGGGGTTCTTGAAGGTTCACAGATCTGGGCATCGGGTACCTGAAGAACAAATCGCGAAGCTCTTGAGCACGGAAGTTATCGAACCCTCGGTGACAGGTGAAAGGGAGATCTTCGAAACTCGTTTCAAACAACCGAGGCGCTGAAACATAATGTGACGATCTGGAGTTAAGCGAGACCAAGGGGACGATGCCTCGCATCGCAAGATCGCAACGGAATTTACCCTGTCGAGCGCACAGTACTTGGGTGCTCGAGTGTACAGTAGGTGAAGTTGGTAGGACTGCGCCCTGGTGTCAAAGCTGTAAATTGAATTTGGGAATCTCCTGGCAATGCTATCGCTATCTAAAACTCCGGTTGACCTTCAATCGGTCTCTCATATCAAAATATCGTCGAATCTCGTGAAGTCGCTTACTTCCTTCTTTTCGACCAAGCATCCACGAAGGCTACTTTGTCCTTCAAAGTCAATCCTACCCTCTTGACCCGGCCTAGTCGCGCTAACGCCTCTCCAACCTTGTCCAATACCCTCCGCTCATCTTGATTGACTTCAGCAGCTTGATCACCAAGACTGATCAGCGTATCCGTACTGCTTGTCATGGCGGAGTCTTCTCCGAGCGTATCAAGGAAGTTTGTCAAGTAACGATCCCTCTTCTCGGCAGCTGGATCTGTGGGCTTGGATGTGTTATACACAACCTCCGCAATTCGCACTCGAATGCAGTGAGTTGGCTGTGAAAGTAGATTCCATATGAATGCCCAATATTGTCTCGGTATAGGCGTGGTGATATCCGGAGGGGAGTATCGAAGACTTATTGGGAATATCTTGGTGGTTGGAGGGGCCAATAGTAGACTGGGACTGAATGGAAGTATGCCCTTCCCATTCGTCGTTGTGCACTCCGGGAATACCACAATCACTCTCTTTGGGTGCTCAGCTACCAAAGTCTTCAAATCTGTCATCTTCGCACCCTTTGGAGGATATTCCTGAGGTTGCGACAGAGCTCTGAGTATTGCGCCAAAGAGTGAAATGTACTGAACTTGTCGAGTATGAGGGTAGGATACCGTGAATATCGGATCGAAGATAGCAGCAAGGTATAGAGAGTCGATCGGAGAAGTAAAGGAAGATGCGATTATGTCTGAAGGCTGAGGTACCCGTCCCTGATGCTTCTTCGCCAGAGACCCTTTCTTCACTCCGTCGATTTGAAGATCAATCCACCAAATCCCCGGTATGCCCAGTATCATCCATAGTATCGCTTTCTTGAACAGTGATCCCAGTGGGAACCACTGCAGAAAGATGAAGTAGGTCGTCGCAACGGTGATAAAGAAGGGTAGCTTGAAGAGAAACAAGAACACATAGACTGGGAAGTAGATTCCTGTATGCGTCGACGAGACGGGAAAGAAAGGGGCTATTCCAGATCCTGTGTTTCTTGCATTAGTAACGCTGTATACCCTGCTTCCTTGGTGTACCTACCTCGATCGCGGAACTGAGAGTACTTCTCCATGTTTGGTTTGCGCGCGCAGTGTTCTCAGCAGGGTTTGTGACTTTGCGAGGGACGAGGAAAGCTGGACTATTGTCGCATGGCCTCCGAATAGGTATAGTGACTAGGCCACGCTGGCAGACGTCAAGAAATGGAATGCCAGTAGTGGATTTTCGAGGTGACCAGCGATTTTGTACCTTCGGCTGTCATCATCCAATATCGCCTCACTCCCATGTGATAGCATGTATACACGTGACCAAATCTAATCTAGCACTAAGGCAGCGTCCATCTCACATTAGTGCTCCTTCTTCCTTTCTCTACAGCAATGAATCATCAACATCCACCGAAACCTCTTTCAACCTCAATTCTTTCCGGCACTGAGCGCCACTACGTATACTTTGCTATCATCATCACACCAGAACTTCATCTCCGCCAAGGCGGCCAGCCCTGATCGTCGATTACTTGATAGACCGCTAGTTCTAAAGAGTTCGGACGCAGTGATGGTTTAAGCCTTCAGTAACTCAGTTTCATCCGTGCTTGGACCTTGCAAGTGCAAGACATACTTCTTTTTTGAAGTTCTCAAAGCGTCAGTCCGCAGAATCCTTCCCTTGAAGGACGCCTTCTAATGGCTGGAGCGGCAACGGGTGAAATGTTGGTTGACGATGATTGATGGTACCGTTTGATTGGGCAAGCCACATTCTCATGATCGCTATAGATTCTTCAGCTATCAGCAAGGGGTAAAACCAACATTTCGGAATACTAAATGGATCTGCTTTAGACCTCCTGCTTCTGTCATTTAAGTTCTGTCATATTCTCTTCGGGCTTTGGATGATCTTCGTTGTCTTCTTATTACTGAAGATAGATGCTTTCCCCACAAATTGCATAGTTGCATTCAAATGTACACTACACACTAGTCAGCCTGCTGAAGCTCACTGCTGAGTATTACAGCGCCCGAAATCATGGACTGCAAGGTGGACGGGCGGAAGTATGTGCTCATTTCGCAACCCTCGAGGTGGCAAAAGAAGAGAGAACGAGTTGTGGTTCAGTCACCGTTGTTGAATATCCCGAAGGACGTGTCGCTTGTTCCTGTTAGACGGTTTAACGGCGAACAGCAGAATGTCGTCTGTTACCTTCCACGGACAGATTTTGAGAAGGACTCCAGTGACGCCTACCGACGAACACACGTCAGCAACTCTCCTTCAAGCATCGAAGCTCATGGCATCGCAATATGCGACAGTTCTCCTTCCGAAGACTTCTTGTATAGCCGGAACGATCGAATCTGGATATATGTTGACTCCAGGACCGAAGAATACAAAGACACGGTCCCGGTTATCAATCTTCGAACTCACCAGAATGGAGTTATCCCGATTGAACATGTTTGCTGGTTTCCTAAAATTAAAAGCACCAGCATGTGTTCGGTAACGAAGTCATCCCGCGAGCAGCTCTGGACTCCGGGGTATGTGCCGCTTAGCCTCAATCCCCTTGTCGTTTGAACGTGGGCTCATAACACTCATAACACTCATGCCCGATACTTGATCTTACAAGATCTTTGGAAGATGCATACTAATGCCTTCTTTAGAGGATCAGCACGGCAGTGCAAGCTATCTGGCTCCAAGAAATACGCACTCTGGTCATTCGTCATCTGCCAGTACACCGACGGGACACAAACTGTCGGAAAAAGTGTCATGATTCCAGCGAAGGACAATCAGACCGAGGTAACCCGTCATCTGTCGAGCAACGAATCGAATACTCTCTTTGAAGCACGATTGCGATGCATGATGGCTGAACCTAGCGACGGTTGTCCAATACAACCACTCACTCCTCCTGCATCACCCGAGCTTGAGAACAACACGAAATTGGAGAAAGGCAAAGAGGCTCAGAGACAACCTGATAATCCTCTTCCGATTGACAAAGACTGCTGGGCAAGAATTGTGGATATGGCGAGTCGTCGAGCATCCCGAAGCAATCACTACGTCTTGAGGAACAGTCCAATACACCCCCAAAGAAGCCTGAGTGTAGCTGGCAGTGAAAGTCGTGGCCGTTCAGCTGCCTTCGGTCAACATAACGACGAATATGAAGATTCTACGAATTCCGACCTCGATTCAATCGACACTTGTTCACGCGATGTTTCCCCTGATCGTATTTCGACTGCAGAAAATCTGCAAAGGGCCTCGTTGGGTCGCTTCTATAGCGAAGGTATCGATTTCTTTGAAAGTTTGAAAAAATTCAGTTCAAATGAAGTCTCTGAAGGTAGACCTAATCGACTTGCATTCTCAGCAGCAGATCCTTTAGTCGCAAATGATCCAACCCGCATCAGCGCAAACTGGGAGGCTAACCGACCGGAGCATAATCCAAAGCTAGACGGCTTGTGCCAGAACAACGACCCTTACTGCCTGTATACAGCAAAATGCACTCGTAGGCACTATCATCCAGACCAAGCAAAATGTCGGCTCGACAAGCCACCGCTCCTAGAGAATCACGAATTGTCGCACGAATCTCTCGACAAGCACTGGGATGGATGGTTGGAAGCCAACAATGGCACACTTCCGCCAGATCGACACGTAGACCACGAGCATTGCATCACTCGCCTGCGGCCTTATCCCGCTGGAGCCGGCGACTGCCTTCTCGCTGCTAATCCAAGAAATAACCACAGATGCTGCGTATGGGACGAAACAGACTTCGACGGCATACCGCAGAATTTCATTCGCGCATACAACAGGAGTAAACACGCCGAGGCACAGAGACACAGGATTGCTATCTTTGACCAGTCAAAATTGGTCAAGACGGAGATTAGGCTACCAGACCACGGCCTTATGAAAGACCAGTTGGATCTCGGCGGGCAGACGTTCCACTTTGAGTTGGAAAATGGCTCTCTTGATTCTGAGTTGGGACATTTGGAGATGGACCAGATCATTTTGGAGAGCGACGATAGGAGTCAGGACAACGACAGAATCTGGAGTGACGATTCAAGCCTTGGCTGAGAGCACCGAAGTATCATTGATCCGACTTCACCTATGGAAGAAGGACTGCGGGGGGGGATTTTTTTGACTTTGGGCTTAGGATATGTATCAATATGAATAGATGCGTTTGGAAAACAGATGGCCGGCTTGGAGTCTTGGATGGAGCAATATGAATTCATGAATTGGGATCTGGGCTTGAGGGATTTATGCGATAATGGCCAATACAACATGCGCTGGCTTTTCGGTGGTTATGGATTGGAGTTGCGGAAATTATTTGTTCTGGAAATACGACATGTCTACGGATGACTTCGTTTGAAGGGAAGGGTGGTTGCGTTTGGAGCTTTCAAGACTGCGATGACTTCGGTGACTGAACATATTATACCCTTTTCATTGCTATAACAAAAGTTTCAATGTCAATTCTATCTCTATTACAGTATCCATGCCTTCAGATTTCAACTTCGTTTTAGGCTACTCTCCGTGGGCATTCTTCAATATAGCTGTCCCGTCGATAATGCCTTAAATAGCCACAATGTGCCCAAATTTGAGCAGAACAATAGAGCGATCTTGAAGCGAGAATATGCAAACTTGACTGGAATTTGATGGTGGTATATGTGAACTCTTGAAGCTTGTATGAAAGCTACCATTCTCGCTCCTCCTTAGGCTGATATTTCTTCACATCTTCGCCAAGCTGAGCTCTCTCTACAAGCCATCCACGGCGCTGATCTGCCAGAATGCGTGGCTTCTAAACATAGAAGCATTTCCAGGGCAGTACAGCAAGCAATCTTGTGCAGGCAGGGCAGCCTTACATTTCCCTCCAACAACTGGCCTGCCCTCCCGCATCTCAATCTGCAAGGTATCCTATCCTCCCTCACTCCTTCACCCCCTATTCTTCCTCTCCTCCCACAAAGTATGTATCGCCATCGCCGTCCCCTTAACTATCAGCTCATGCTCCTGCTCATGCACCCTCTCATTCAGCTCCTCCAGCGTCTCTGGCGTCCTACACTTAATCTTATGCACGATAATCGGCTGCCCGCGATCCACTTCACTAATAACATAGTGAATCATAATCCCCGTCGTGTCATCCATCAGCTTGCCCTTGTGGTAATCGTCGTACGCCCGCTTGATGGCATCGATGCCATCGTACATGCCCGGTAACGCGGGATGTAAATTGATGACTGGAACCTTGCGTTCAGCTAATGGATCGAGGAACTTCGGACTGACGATATGCATCCATCCCGCGCAGATGACAATGTCTGGCTCGTCAGCTAACACGATGTCCGCGAGATCGGCGTCGTATTTCTCCCGCGCGGCTTGCTTGATAGAGGGGTCTTTCTCGCCTGACGCGTGGTACTTCCCGCTGATGAGGTTGTGGTATTTGGTTGGGATGGAGGCTTTGGAGGCGCGGTTGAGGCCGTTGGCTTTGGCTTTGTTGGAGATTACGCGCACGATCTTGAGGTAGGGCATTGTTGTTGTGGAGGCGTCGATGAGGGCTTGGAGGTTCGACCCCTCGCCCGAAATAAGGACGGTGGCTTTGGTGGTTGGTGGATCGTGCATTGTGGGGTTTTAAATAAAGATCCTTTGCCTGTGCTTTGTGTGTGTTGAGAAATTAGATCGCGAAGGAATTGACGTGTTGGTGTTGTACCTGAGTTCAGAAATAATCTTGACTGCGGGGTGGAGGCGTAAAAATAAAACTAGCGTGGACGGCAGGAACCGAGCCAGTCTATTTGGAAGTCCATGTGCTAGGATCATAAGAAAACTATCCTTTCAAGTATTTATTGAAAACATCGATGTTTTTGGTATCTTTAAATCTTCGGTGTTTGAATCTACACTTGGGTTTCTTTCTCAAAGATAATTGTCTACCACCACGCAGCCCAATAACTCTGAGATATCGGACGTCGTGATCTCGGTGCAAGCGAAGACCAGAAGGCTAACAGTAGAAAAAAAAAGACAATGGTCCAGCATCAGAAAAGGGAACATAGCTCAGTAGTCTTCAGTCAAGCAGTAATGAATTCTCATCTAAGAATACCAATCCAGATCATATTTACACAAACTTGCTGTCCTTGACGGTATACAAGTCAACATATTCATCGACAGCCATACTCTCCAACTTTTTAGCATCGTTACCCAAATCAACCAACTCCTTAACTTTTGCCTCGCTGAAATGAGGTCCCAAGTGCCTCTTGTACTTAGCCAGGATCTCTGGCTTGGCCTCCTCTCTCCTCAATCTGTGGCCCAATGGGGCGTCGACAACGATCTCCTCGAGGACGGTGCCGTCATTGAGAGTGACGGTCAATGCGTTGGGAATGGTACGCATGTTCTCGTTGTGGTAATCCTCGGTGAATTGAGGGTCCTCAACACACTTAATCTTCTGGCGAAGGGACTCTACGAGAGGAGATGTAGCGGCCTCTCCTCCATCAGTGTAGTCGGTGGCTTCGAGACGTCCGAAAACAAGCATGACTGCAGCCATGTACTGGATGCAGTGGTCACGATCGGCAAAGTTGTCCATAGGCTTGAATTGCTTGTCGATGATTCGAATACAGGCTTCGTGAGTGCGGCAGACAATGCCCTTGATATCTGCTGCTGACTTTCCTTGGTCGGCCAATTGCTTGTGGATCCGCTTGGCGGCTTCGATAGCAGTCTGGGAGTGGAACTCGGCTTGAGAATATTAGACACATCGCAGTATAGGGAGATCCTAAATTCACTTACCTGGGTATGAGACCTTGAAAAGAACGTTCTCCATGACATAGCTGCCATATGGTCTCTGGAACTCAAACTTGTTGCCCTTGAAGAGAACATCATAGAAACCCCAGACAGGAGCAGACAGAACAGTTGGCACACCTGGCTCACCCTTCATGACCTTCAAGACAAGGTTGACGGCACGCTGGCAAGCATCACCAGCAGCCCATGACTTTCTCGACATGGTGTTTGGTGAATGTCTGTATGTTCTCAAGCTCTGACCGTCAACCCACGCTTGGGAAACGGCATCGGCAGTCTGCTTCTCGGAGAGACCCAACAACTTAGAGACAACAGCTGCAGAGGCAACCTTGACAAGTACAACATGGTCCAAACCGACCTTGTTGTAAGAGTTGAGAAGAGCCAGGCAGCCTTGAATCTCGTGTGCCTTGATCATGGCCTCCAAGACCTCTTTGATAGTTATAACCTTTCCATTGCCCAAGTTTCCTCCAGCTCGGTTTGTGCGAGAAATCCAGTCTGCAACTGCCAAAATAGCACCCAAGTTGTCCGAAGGGTGGCCCCATTCTGCGGCGAGCCAGCAGTCATTGTAGTCGAGCCATCTGATCATAGCACCGATGTTGAATGCGCCATTGACGGGGTCGAGCTGGAAGGGTGTGCCGGGAACCTTGGTACCGTTTGGAACGACAGTCCCCTCAACAATTGGACCAAGAAGCTTTGTGCATTCCTTAAATCGCAGACCCTCGAGACCGCAGCCTAGAGTATCGAGGAAAACAAATCGAGCTGTATCGAACTGTAGCCATGGTCAGCGCGTTCAGTGGGGCAGAATGGCGGGGAAATAAACTTACAGCAAGATCAGAGTCGATAGGTGTGTTGTGAACATAGCTTGCAATGTCCTTGATTTCAGGATCATACTCTCGTGCCTGGGGTGGCGGAGGAGCACCGGATTGTCTAGCAGCCATGACTGAGAATTGGCGGTGGGAAGAGGGTGTGGTTCGTGGTGAAGCTGTGAAGTTTGCTCGAGATGTGAATGCGAGAGGGGTGCGGAGAGGAGCTCGCGATTGCAAGGCGGGGGTCCGTAGAGTTCTGGAAGCTGTACGAACACCGCGATTGATAGTCGACATTGTCAATTCCACGTAGAGATGATTCAATTGTACTGTCAGAGTGTTGGGAGAGCTCTACACACTTGCAGAAGAAAGGTTGAAAAGAGATAGCTGCATATAAACCCTGGGCTCATCATGGTCTCGTTCCCTCTGGGCCTCGGTTATTTGAGCGGCTCTCGCTCCCAGGGCCGTGTTACGGCGGCTTTCCTTAAGCCGAGCGAGTATTTACTTCGGTTATCGTCTACTTCCTGGACGAAAGGAGAGGTTTTGTATTGTTGGCTTGCTTACTTGCTATCATTTCAATGATGGACGAGTAACTGGAGATTTGTTATATGAGGCCAATGATACTATAAAGAGATTGGTTATACATTTTATTTCTTCAAGGATGCAGGAGTACCAGTAATCAATGAACAAGCTGGTTCGAATCATTCATTTCGAGGCTTGCGATGAACCCATACCAAGGGCTTCTTCATGAGATGCTTTAGACGTCGTGTATTCTGAGAATATGTGTGTTGCTGATAACGTTCGGAGGCGATGCAGTTTAATATCTAGATTCAAAGTTCGTTCGCTTATTCAATGAAAAGGGCTCGAGGCCATTTCCATTTCAACCTATCCAAAAGTTGTGGATTCTTGAGGGGCCGCCTATTGTGGTATGTCAAAGTTCTTGGACTTAAAGTCAATTCTAAGTAATGAAATGATTCAAGATCATATACGAGTGTGAACGAACAAATCTTGAGTCACACTAACGAGGAAAAGGCTTGCTCCCAAAACTCCTTGAGATCATTCGCAATGCTAGTCTATAACGAAGTCGGTCTATAAATTGGATATCCCAGGCTCCCTTGCTGTTTCCGAGAAGGCCTTTGAAATACAACGCCCCAAAGTTAGAATTACCTATAATCATTATCCCTTCCCAACCTCGTGTACACCTTCCTACCAACCATCCTATATACCCACTCTCTCAAACCCACCACAAACTCCCTCCCATTTCCCCACCTCACAAAGCCATAAATCCCACCACAACAGATAAAAAAGCCACCAAGCCCATAGTCGCTGTCCCTCTGCTCGCAGCATTATCTTTACCCGGTTTGGGGATATTATTAGTGGCCGCTCCACCAAGGTACCAACTCCCGATGTCAGTCAGCTCGCCCTTCTGCGTGAGCATAGCAGCATTTGGACCAACATTTGAGACGTCGCTGCGGAAACTGCCAAAGTACGAGTACCGGCCGACGTTATCCAGGCGGTCGAAATACTCGGCCGACATGTTGAAGAAGCTTTGTGTGGCTTCGAGAGGCTGGTCGTTGAGAGCATACTCTGTGATCCATTGGGTCACATTTGGGTATCTATGGTAAGATCAGTATAACATTATAGTAAAATCCCAGAGTGGAGGATTCAACATACGTTCCATTAACCTGACCCATATGGCTTGCCAAACCACCGAAGTCTCCATACCAATGGATGGGAATGAAGTCAATTGTGCAATTCGTCCCTTGGTCGGCGCACGAATTGAAGAAATCCTCAAGCCAGGTAAAACCCCTTGGTGATCCCGTCACGGCCGGTGCACCCACTTTGACGCCCAACTCGCGCAGAGGCTCGATCTGAGATATCCAATTCGTGGCCGCTGCTGCTGGATCGATGCTACTTCCTCCCGTAGACGACTCGCCATCCGGCTCATTATATGCTAGGACGTGCGAGATGTTCCTCCCGCCATCGATAAGCCCCTTGACCGTGCTGTAGAAATCCGTATCGGTCGACCAGAGCATAGGCACGAATTCGAATTCCTCCTGTGTCCGGTTTGCATATGCTGCAGATGGCGTCGCTTGGTAGTTGTAGTACCAGGTCAGATCGCTGCCGTTCTCAACCCATACTTGGTTATCGTATTGCAGTTTTGTGTTTTTGGAAGGGACGAATACGAGCCCGCGTTTCGAGGATGTCCGATAAGTCGTCTGGGCGGAGATAACAGTTGCTGATGCAGCGAGGAGGAGGGTAGTTGAGAGACGCATCGCGAACGAGTGAAGCGTGCGTTGGAAGGGCAGAGAGAGCGTGTCGGAGTCGTGAGAGAGCGTGGAAGAGAGTGCGAAGGAGGGATTTCGAGGATCCCGCTCAATGGTTTATCGTAATTATCTAGGACTTGAGTCTGGATGCATGGCGCCTTGGATGCGCAGCTAACAGGGAACGAGTGTGTGACGGCGCAACCTCATCAGGTCTAGCGGTCTTGAAGGCTGCAGAGGCGTCAATAATTGGTTTTGGTCTATGCCGCAATGCAAGGCACCGGAAGGGTCGGGGCAATGATCCTAAAATACCTGGAAGAGCTCGTAAAGAATTTCGGAGCATTGGCTGTTGGGGTGCGACTTCACAAAAGATGTTCGTCAGCAACAAGTGACGCATGTGAACATCTTTCTCAAGATGAGCTTGAAATAACCTAGTGCTGACCCTTTTTCCCCCTCTTGCCGTGAGAGCCTCATGTCGAAGAAAGTTCCCGTTCAGGGGAAGTGGCGTTTCTTGGCAAATATCCACCACGCTCATGTCTCACTAGCCCTCAGAACTGTATTGACGCTTCGGATCGTTGGAGACTACGCCTCGCTTGTTCTCTTTCTTCGTGTTGATATGACACCAAAAGTTTTGAAGCCATTCAAGGCATCACTGAAATTTCAGACCCTGAGTCAAATATACACAACAAATTTATTGTTTAACTGGGCTTGCTCAGTATATGAGCGATGATTGATCGACTCGTTTTGGCAACAAATCAGGCACCTAAGCTATCCCTCCGTATTCTCTTTGGTTGGATAGATGAACAAGCTTTAGATCTATTTTGAGATACAAGATGTTGGTGCTTTCCATGTTATCCCGCTTATGAATTTCCCATGAAGATACAGCCAACAAAGGCCAGAAAACGTGAATGTCAAGGCCCAGAATCAAAATTGCCCAAATAACATCGCATTCCCTAAAGAGGTATCATGACCAGAACTCAATTCCTTCCTACCATCAATCGCCAAAACACCAAACCGCCTTCCTACCCCGCCAAGAAACCTCTTTGCGCATTCCTCCCTCTCTCAAAAGCAAACGCCTCAAGACTAACAGCCACAAGCACACACTCCACACCTCCCTTCCTACTCCTCGAATTCTGCACCCGTAACCGCCACTGTCCCCTCCTCACAACCCAGACTTCCTTCTCCTCACCTCCGACTCCACCAATCGTCGACCCATCCGTCCTCCGCCTTTTCCTCGTCGGCTCACCATACGCATCATCCAAACCAACAACAGAACTCGCGCTGCTCGCCACACTACTACTATCCGGCTCTGGAATTTGTCCATGCCACTCTTTCCCATCAAGACAGATATATGAATTCTCATCAATGATGCACCGCACCCAGTCCTCGCTTATAGGCGTATTCCCAGGACTAGCCGGCTGAGAGCTCGCCCCTCCCTTCTTCATCAAGAGACCTAGAGGCTGAGAAGTCGGTAAGTTGAGTTTCGTGGCAATGACCTCAAAGAGCCGCGAGATGCGAGCTTTGCCATCGCTGAAGAACTCGCAACGCATAGAAGATAGATGTAATCTCGCGCACTCATCGCCAATCTCAAGGACGAGTTCGTAAGCGCGGTCGTCTACGAAGGGACGAGCATAGTTGACATAGCCGACAAGGCTTTGGGGCGGGTTGTAGGCGGGTGCATTTTCTGATTCGGGTGGAGGAGATGCGGATGGATCGCCTGCTATTGAGATGCCGGATTGGCGGACGTCTTCGAGACGGAGGGTGATTTCCTCGCGCTTGCGGCAGAGATTGAATGATATGGAGTGTCGGAGTAGCTTCTGCTCGAGACCTTTGAGATGGAAGTATCTACAATCGCGAAGAAGCTCTGCTCGGTGGTCTTCATCTCTGATATGGAGAGGATAGCCACGGAGAAGATGAAGGAGTTGGGCGAATGTATCAGCGCTGCGATTTGGTACAGAGGGTGGCATGATCGATGGTGGTCGTAGTAGTCCCTCCCTATTTAGACCCGGAAAGACTTCTGTGGGGGTACTGAAGAACACAGCAAATCCCAGAGAGAAATAATTCGGTGAGTTTCCAGGTTCTGAGAAGAGTTCGCGAGGGATTTGGAAATCTCGTCCTCCGATCGAAATGAAGATGTTCTCTTCATAAAGCTGTGATATTAACCGTGGTACTACTAATGTCAGAAGCCAGCTTCTTCACCGTGAGTGATGACTTACAGCTGTAGAATTGAGCATCAGCAAAAAGCTTGACGAAATGACTTCCATCTCTAGGAGCAACATGATAACCCTGCAAATGCAGGGAGATGTCCCTGAAAGTCACTGGATCGCGATCGATATACAACGTCCGGATCTGGCTCGTATCGCCATTATTCTTCTCTTCAGCTTCTTTCAACTGACACTGGAAAAACTGGGAAAAGTATGAGGGTGCTCTAGGTTTCTCAGCTTTCATTCCAGCCAAACGTCCATCTCTCAAATCGCAAAGGGTACATACCATCAGAGCTGATACTCGCACCGCTCAATCTGAATAGTTCGGTACCTATCTGGATAGGGAAGACCCTCTCATGCGGCAAGATGTTGGGGATATCGGTATTCCACTTGCGCGCGTTGTTGGTAGCTGGATCGCGTAAGATGCCAGGCTCAGACATTGTTGCGCTACTACTATCTTCTCGAGAGTAGTTCCCTTGTCCGGACCCAGATCCTTTATCGCCTCGCACCCCGTTGACGCCCGACATGCCCTCGCTGAAGCTAGATTGACGGAATTGCTTTTGCGCGGGAAAGGCTAACCTTAACCTGAACCTGACGCGAAGTCTGCTTTTGCGCCTGTACACGTGATTCCCCTTTCCTTTCGGCTGGCTCGGTCTCTAGGCTAAGCCAGAAGCGAAGATACCATGGTCAAGAGAAGGCTTGAAGCGCTCTACGCCTCGCAGGCGCGCAGCTTTTGATTGTTCTTAGGGGTGAGCGGTAGGAAGAGCTGGCTGAAGGCAAATGAAGCTTCTGGTCTCCAGTTGGAGATTCTTAACTCTGCCGGGGATCAGCGCTAACGCGAACGGGAAGATGCGGGGCGATGTTGGAGGTTGGTTTGGGGGTCAAAACAATCAATTCAAGGTTGTTTTTCGTTTGGGGGCCATAACCAGTGCCAAGGAGAGGCTGACAATGATCCACAAGTTCGAACAGGGTTTGTTGACTCGCTCAGAGCAGATAAGCCTGATAAGCCTCGTTTCTGCCACAAAGTACACCGCCTTTGAGCTTCAGCGAATAGACCGAGGTCCAGTTCAGCTTCAAGTCTGGAGAACCCGAGACTTCGGGGTGCGGGGAACGAAAGCCGAGGAACAGTCGGTCACATCAACATCCAAAAGCTGCATACAGCACTCCAAAACCTCCTCTTCTGATAACTACAATATTCAACAATCGTTCTATTTCCTTTTCCCAAGCTTCAGACTTCAAGATGGCAGGGGTAGTGAGGCAACCAATTGACGTCAATTCGTTGGAATCATATATATCGAAAAACGTACCGAGGATAAAGCTTCCAATCGATGTCAAGCAGGTAGGCATACTTCGCAGTTGATATTTGCTCCCATGCTGTTCCATTGTATAATCCATACTAAAGAACATATAGTTCGGCTTTGGCCAATCCAACCCAACATACCAACTCACAGCCAGCGATGGCACCAAATACGTGATGCGCAAGAAACCCCCAGGAAAGCTCGTCTCCAAAACCGCCCACCAAGTCGAGCGCGAGTACCGCGTCATCCACGCCCTAGAAAAGACCGATGTTCCAGTACCCATGGCATACTGTTTATGTGAGGATGTGAATGTGGTCGGCACGGCGTTTTATATCATGGAGTTCCTGGATGGGAGGATCATTGAGGATCCTACGATGCCGGACGTTTCTCCTGAAGAGAGAGCTGAGATGTGAGGAGAGGAGATAATCCCTTTCAGTTCTACCGTTTGCTTGGATCTGCTGCTGATTGATGAATTAAATAGGTGGCACGACGCCGTCCGCACGCTCGCCAAACTCCACCGCGTGAAGCCCTCTGATGTCGGACTATCAGACTTCGGAAAACACTCTGGCTTCTACGACCGGCAAATCAGAACTTTTGGCACGATCAGCAAAGCGCAAGCTGCAGCCGTGGACGTCGATACGAAGGAAGCTGTCGGACAGATCCCGCATGTTGAGGAGATGCTCGAGTTCTTCAGTAATAAGAAGTCCCAGCCGAAGGATAGGGGGACGCCTATCCACGGTGATTACAAGATCGATAATCTGGTATTTCACAAGACGGAACCGAGGGTCATAGGGATTCTGGAGTGAGTCTTCTTTCCAACCCCTTTTCGAATATGTCTGAAGGGAAATATTTGTTGTCATTCGGAAACCTAGTACTAACTTCTTACCTTCCCCCCTCAGCTGGGAAATGTCCACAATCGGGCACCCCCTCTCCGACCTCCTCAACCTCATAATGCCCTACTACCTAGTCGACGCACCCAACCTCCGCAACCTCCCCTCCTTCCGCGAAGGCGCCACGCCCGGCCTGCCTACGAGGGAGCAAGCCGTAGAATGGTACAGCGAGGTCGCAGGCTGGGATCCAAGTCCGGATCTGAGCTGGGGAGCTTCATTCGGTTTCTTCAGAGCGTCGTGTATTTATCAAGGGATTGCGGCGAGGTGGGCGGTTAGACAGGCGAGTAGCGCAAAGGCGAAGGAGAACGCGCTGGCGAGACATCCGATGAGTGCGTTGGCTTGGGAACATGTGACGAGGGCGAGGGAGCAGGCAAAGGAGAAGGCAAGTCTGTAGGTGTACTTTTAAGAAAAGGTCTGTGGGCTGTATTTGCCAAAATAGTTGTGTGCTTGTGTTGTATCGTGTCGTGTGATATCTTACACCTCCCCTGGCGGCATTCATTGCCTTTCCTCGCTTATAGCTTTATTTACATTCTCCTCCCTTGCTATCCCACCTTTCCTCTGAAAGGCCAGTTCGGAACACTAACTCCCCACACCAACAACTCCCCTCCTCCCCAACCGTTCCACCACGCCTTTCTTCAGCCCCAAGCTCCTCTCAATCTCCCCCGCCTCAACCCCCTTCTCATCCCTCAACACCAAAATCTGCCTCAGCGTCAAAACATCCAAAAACTGCCTCCCCTCAGCAGCAGTACTCTTCCCCGTCCTTGCAAACTCATTCTCCGCCTCCCCAGCTAATCTATATCTCGCCGTCAGGAGTGACACCGCCGGATTACTCGGGCCTCCTCCTCCTCCCGTCCTAGAATCTGGCCCGGAACTCGAGTTGGAGGTGTGGTTTGAAGGGGAACTACTGCTCGGGAATATCGTCTGCATGGGATTCGAAGCCGAAGGCTGGAATTGCGTGGCTGATAATGTGGGGTCTGCGAACGAGGATGTGGTGGGGGAGTGTGAGTGGAAGGTTGAGGAGGGGGAGTGTGTGGGGTTTGGTTGGACGGGGCCGAGGGTTTTGAGTCGGGCGTTGAGGGCTGGGTCGGGGTTGAGATCTGAGTCTGGGTCTATGGGGGTAGAGTTGACTGGGAATGCTATTGTTAGTAGAGTGTTCGTTTGCTTGATTGATCGTCTCGATTGTATAGAATGTACTCTTTACAGGAAGACTTCTGAGGTCTCGAGAGTGCTACAATTGAGATGGGACCAGAAGGAAGACTATCACGAACCTGCTTCATCCTGCCTCCTCACTTGCTCCTCTGCCTGTGATGCCCCTCCTAGACTTCCCTCGGGCGCAGCTTTCGGTCTTGTCCTCTGCGCATTTGCAATCGTCGATGTAGGAGGTGTTCGAGTTGGATATTTGCGCGCCGAATTGGTTGCAGCTGAAGGGAGTTTCGAAGCGGCTTTCGAAGCTTTAGAAGCCGAAGAACCCATTACGATTGATTTATTACAAGGTGCAGCGAGCTAATGTTGAGTGTTGCGTATGGTGGAACTGAAGGTTAGAGAGAAGGCTGATCATGATGTCGACGAAATCTTGTTTCTGGCCTGAGGTTCTTCAGCCTTGTCTCGCTTAATCGCCTTGGACAGCAGCACCAGAACGCCGAAACTTCAAAACAAAAGAAGACATCCCTTGCCTCCCTCAGCAGTCGATCTACTCTAGTTCTACTCATACTACAAGTATACACCAAGTCCGTACTAAGTTTTGTTCGGAAGAAATGCAAGAAAGTATGTGCTTAGGCGTGCAGAGAACATCTAGGTAGACCAGAAGTGTGCTTTGGTTCTTCTTCTAGAACAGCAAGTCATCACATAAATTCATTACTTATACAGGAGAATAGAACATGAAGTCGAATCCCATCCGTCCCACTTGTAAATTCATATCTCGTCGCTCACCCGTTAATCGCAAGTCATCTCCTCATCAATCATCTCGTGGCATGATAGATCTTTTATGCTCCGCTCGGCTTCGCTTAATTGCAATCAATCATAAGTTATAGTTCCAGACGTGTCCAATCTCCAGCTCACTTCTCCTTCCTACTGGATCCCGAACTGACAGCAGCCATACTGCTTGGTGGCGGCGGATTTCTGCTGTACCCGCTATAAGTTCCCGGAACGTCGGTTTCTCTCAAATTCGACTGGCTTTGCGCCATCTCGCCAAGTCCGCCGCTCATCAGCGCATCTTGGAACGTAGTTCTCTTCTGTGGTGCCTCGAGCATCTTCGGCTTCTCATAGACATCATCGTCTTCCGTAGAGTCTGATTCCGAATTTGATTCGCGGTGCTTCTCGCGTCCCTCTTCAGCACGGCGGCGATGTCGACGTTCACCACGCTCACTGCGTGGGATCTCCCCATTGCGTTCTCGCTTGTGTCGTTCGTGCCTCTCGCGACGAGCACGTCTGCGTTCAGTAGCTTCGATATCTTCTAGTTCTTCTCGGGCGGCTGAAATGTGTTAGTAAGATATGTCACCAGTGCCTAGAGTACGTGGAACTTACATCTTATCCGTTGTGTAACCTCAGCATAACCTTGGACTTCATCCCTCGATAGTACACGCAGGACAATAACAAAGTCCTCCCTAGCCTCAAACCTCTCCTTTCCAGCTTCCAATGCTTCTGGGTTGACGAGTTTCCGGCTAATCTTTGTCCATCTTGCATCTGGTGGTATACCATCCTTCTTTGCATCTTTCAATGGCGCAACACCCTCACGAATGGGAGCGGGATCCTCAGGGAACTTCTCCCTTGGTTGACGAAGAATTCCCTTGACAGGCTTTTCCTCGACCTTTTCGCGTGGAGGAGAAACAACACGAAGTTGGCGATTCTCGGTTGGAGCTAGAGGATCTCTGGGTCGTCTTTCAGAGTTAAGTTCCTTACGTATTTCAGCTGCCTCTCGGGGTTCTCTTGTCGAAGAGCCTCTTGGTGTTCGTGGCTTGGAGACGATTTCTTTAGGAGCAAGTTTGGAAGCATCTTTCGAGTCTTTCGAGTTGAGTGCTTCTTTCAAAGCAAACAGATCCATAGTATTCTTGGGATCGAATGCAGCAGGTACAGTCCCAGATTCTCTTCGAGGAAGAGGTTCACGACGAGATCGAGGTCGGACATCGTCTGATGAGCTATCAGAACGTGAGTCGATAGCTGTTCCATTCAACGCTGCCTCTGAAGCATTCCGATGCCTCTCACGACGCTCCGGTTCCCTTTCTCTATCATCTCTAGATGACTTCCGATCTTTGGCGTCTCGATTGTTGAGATCTACAAATGCTGCTTGTGGGGGTGTCACTTCTCGAGGTGGTCCATCTCGAGGTGGAGGAGGCATGTCCCGAGGTGGTGGTGGAAGATCCTCATCTCTGTGGCGTCGTTCCTTCGGATCTCTACCACCCAGATCCACCGGGCTTCTGTCATCCTTCTCTCTTCGTCTCCGAGAGTCCTCTTCATATTCACGCTTCTTCCTCTCCTCCCTGTCTTCGCGGTCCTCTCGATCATCACGGTCTCCTCGAGCAGCATTCTTCAAGGCGTTGACACCAAGAGCAGCCCCAGCAAGACTGAGACCAGTTGCAATGGCATCTCTACCTTTGTGTTCCTTAGGCTCCTTGTAATCCGTTCGATCGCTGTCCAGCCGGTCGTGTCTGTCGGATCTGTCCGGACGATCGTTTCGATCAGATCTTTCTACCCTCTCCACTCTGTCAACCCTGTCTGACCGGTCTACCCGTTCCACCCTGTCTGATCGGTCAACTCGGTCAGACCTGTCATTCCTATCAGACCTCTCAATTCTATCCGTTCGTTCTGGGCGATCAGACCGTTCTGTTCTGACACCAAAGCCTCTCTGTTCCACAGGATTCTCATGACGGTGTGGTCGGCTTTCCCTTCTGTCATCATCCCGACTCTCATAATACTCCTCTCTTGGTGCTCGTCTAGGCTCCCGATTCTCATGATACATAGAGGTTGGTCTGGCCCTAGACGTGCTCGTTCTTCTGACTGGTTCAACAGGCTCGAATGGAGCAGGTCTCTGCACAGGTTCCATCGGTGCCATCGAACTGGGAGGGGAGCTCGGCCGGACTGGTCTCACTGGCGGCGGCTGATCGTAGATTGGCCCTCTTATCTTGTCGAATCCTCGGGTCGATGGAGGTGGTCCACGTTCTCTTGCATCGTACGACCGAGGAACAATATCTCCATATCCGGTGATGGATGTTGGCCTGCTTGATCTTCCAGCATCGAAACTATCCCTCCTTGATCGATGTTGAGTTGGCTGATTGTGAGTCAAGTCGTACTGTACCAAGTCTCTTGGATTCGTATAGCCGTAGCCATCCTCGCCGTAGTCGTCGGAAACAGTATCGGCATGACGAGTAACAACACCAGTGTATACCGGTCTAGTTCTTGTACTGGTATATGCGGGCTCTCTGACCGGCACTACATGCAGTCTGGTTGATTCCCTTTCGCGAGCCAGTCGATTCATATCCGCATTATCCATTGTTGCGCTATAGCGCTTCGAATGGTGATGACCATGACGAGAAACCGCCGGGACAGTAACATATTCCTCCTCACTCGATCGGTAGGGATTCTTGAGAGGACTCTCTGGTCTAGCAACGCCGCCGCTATGTATCACCGGTCGATATTTCTGCGTCGTGGTAACAACCGCTGGACGATTATGATTGTCAAGCGTAGATCTCCTTGTACGACTGCCTTCTCGCACACTACTCCCTCGAGTAGGAACCTCGCTCTTCACCTTGTAAGTCGTAGTGATCGTGCCACCATTGCTAACGGAACTTGTGCTGCTTCGGGGCGCTGGAATGACTTCTCTGCGGGAGGAAGGGACAACGTGGTGATGCTCGTGGACTTGAGGGTAGTTGCTGAAGTTGCTTGGGAGGGAAATTCTGCCAGGATTGAGGAGCGGAGGGGATCGCGCCCGAGGGTATCTGTATCTATCTGACATTTTTCCGTATGTCTTTCCGGCCTTTTCAAACAAAACAATAGTCCCGGAGATGAGTTTAAGGACTCGAGAACCGCCGTTATGACTCGATTCTTTGCCTCGCAAAATCAGGGACGCTGTCGCACGTGAGGGTATGCAATGTGAAGATTTGCTACTATAGTGAGCAGATGTCAGCAAATAATACTGTAGCCTCGAAGCAACTAGAAAACGACAGTTTGCCCCAGGGAAAGAAATGCCGTTGAGATGCATGCATACCAGTATTGTTCTGCCGGATGCAATGCAGGTGATCGGTCGTAGGGCTACCAATCGTGCAAAGGATGCTGGGAGGTGCAGATGTAGAGTCTCTGGTTCTGTGGTCTCCGTCGAGGCTGCCTGTTTGGAATGATTGACCCCGCGATGAGGTGAGGTGATACCGTGGGAAAGCGGAAGGAAGGCTGCAGTTTGTTCGCAGCAATTTTCCGCCGACCGAGTACTTGTAGTGCAAGTTGATGAGATCTGGAAGCTCGAGAGGTGGCAGGAGAGGAATAGAGCCAGTGCAAGACCAGGTCCAGACTAAGGGGGAGGAAGGTTTCGCTGAAGTTGGTAGTGCGGTATGTAGTCTGGTTGTCAGGAGAAACAGTCAACACAACGCAACGCTCAGCATTGGAAGAACAACGAAGAACAATTACTCGCAGTGATGAGGCTCAAGGATGGTACTGGGAGCTGGACGACGTGGAGAGGGGACGGAGAGTAATTGCTGGTAAATCGACAGGGAGAGCAAGCATCAAGGGTTCAGTCAATTACCCATCACATCCCCAGGGTCTTGGTCAGGTTCTTCCTCGTATCTCTCCTCTCCTCTCCCCCTCAGTGCTCGTCAACGCTCATCAGTGCTCAATTCTCTCGCCTCCCAACGTCATTCTGTTCTCTCCCTTGTCCGCCTATTTTAAACCCTGCAACATTCACAATATCAAGGCAAACATCTGGTAATCGATCCCTTCTTTTGTTTCCATTTGCTTTCTACGGTTCTTCCATCGCTTGTTTCTTTATTTCTCGTGTCCAGAGTTCAGTATCAGAGTACAGTATGCTTCTCTCTCCGGAGGCATTTCCTCTCGCGATACCCTTCATGCAGCCAGCTAGTTGCTCCTAATTACTTCGCACTTGTCCGCAGCAGCTCAGCACAGCTCATGACAGGCATAAAGCGACGAACATCGCGCTGCAGCAGCCCGCTCGCTACTGTACGACAGCCTGAGCCTGAGCGTACTCCGTAAAAGAAAAGCATCAGCTGCCTACCACCTTCGGTACTTGGGCATCAGCCTCGCAGCCGATAGGATTTCCTCGCTCCATTTGCTCCTCTTGCCCCGCCAAACCTGCATTGCAGCATGGTTGGAAAGGCTATCCGATGTTTGACACGCCTTGGCTGGGCCACTAGAATACTCGGTGAAGGTGAGGTGTGGTGAGACTTGAGGAGCTGAGTACTTGTGTGAAGCCTTATGGATGAGGAGAGGTGGGGTTTCGGGTGCCATTGGGTGCGAATACATAAGGCAAGGTACCTCTCCTCCAACCCAAGGTACAAGAATACAAGCCTCGATGTTTGAGATTTTTGTGGATTTGGAAACTCCACAGATTTGTTAAAAAATACAAACAAAGAACTGTGTCTCGTGAGTCAATATATCTTCATTTGCGACTCCAGTGCCGATTCCCATATCAAAACCGATCGATTCGTCATCATCCAACACCCCTTAAGACGCCCGTTAAGAGAATATGAAGCCATCATGACCTCACTCAAACCCTCTTCCCATCTAAATCCCGTCCACCGTGTCTTCCATCGCATCTAAAACCCACCACATCCCCAGGCCCATCCCATCTCCTCACCGACCAGACTCCCCTCCCTCCCAGACCCAAAAGGACCCTCCCGGATCCCCAAATTCCCAATCCATCTCTTCCATCCTGCAACCCTTCAAAAAGGCAGCAAAGCAACAAAGCAGTCTCAAAAATGGCAGCCCAATCCCCACCAAACCCATGAACAATCCCAAGATCTTCAACCGGGGATCCCTCCCCAAACCTTCCCTTTACCTTTGACTTTGCCCAACATCCACTCCACTCTACTCCCCAAACCCACACTCGCCACACCCACCCAGAACAACGATCTAGAATCTCAGGCTTCCATCGACCTCTCGACCGCCCTCAAAGTTTGAAACGCTCCTCGATCTGCGAGACTCGCCAGATGCAATATTGGGCTGTGCGTCTCCCGATATGTTTTACATTTGCTTTTTCTTCCCGAGGAGGGTTGTCCGTTGGACGGGAAGATGGGTGTACCCGGCTCGGAACCTACCTAGGTACTGTAGTGATTACTGTAAGGGTTCTTGATTTTTAAGCGCGATTAACATGTGGAGATGGTATATGCGATTCAGACGGTCGGATTTTGAGATGCTTTGAAGGAGGGAGATCGGCGGGTGCTGATGGATACGTGGAGTTTTGAAGGGTCTGAAGGGAGGTTTGAGAGGATTGAGTCAGGCGGGAAAAGAGGTGAAACTGGGGTTTGGATTTGAATGACTGGACGGGCTTTCTCTTATTCTAAGTACTGAAGTAATGGTAGCCTTGATATCAGTATGTCCGCCAGTACTTTCAACGCTTCGGAGGGCCGATAGGAACTTATGGAAAAATGATGTTGGCTTGTGGATGGTTGGTATCTACAGCATCAACACCATTTTATCTTCATCATCTGCATAGCGGGCTCATACGCTCATTATAACCCTATCATAGCGCAATGCACGTGGGTTTCTGCTAATAGCCGCTGATACTTGATTCTAGTAGCTGTGTGTTGCATTAGTGTGGTCCCGTACTCATCTTCGTCTTCCCCTCGCTTGTCTACATTGACATTCCCGCTCGGCGCCAATTAAATATTCCAATCATTCGCTCAAACATTGATCCAATCCGGCCATGATAGCAAACAACTTTACAGAAACCTAGCCAGACACAGGCCAATGACGGGCGGTCCCGAGATCAAGGTACACTCTCAGCGACCATACTCCCTTCCCACAGTACGTAAGGCTTCTTCCGCCGCTCTTGCTGCAGCCTCAGCCTGAATCTGTATGATCGAGCCCTCACCACTTTCATCGTCGTCCTCAGCATCGCCATCTTCTTCTTGATCGATTAACATGTCCAGATCCTCGTTTCCATCACCACCTCCCTCCCTATGTCCGCTGCCTGTCAGCATCGCTTGAAAGGAGTCCGAGTCATGGTGATCATGCTCATGTTCTGAGTACTGGTTATGATGGTCATGATCCGTATTAAGAGTGTGCGAGTGCGGGTGTGAGTGCTGATTTGAATGTGAGTGTGATGCAGGATTATAACCTAGGTGGTGTCGCACAAGTGCATCGTCCATGATTTGAGGATCAAGTGGCATATAGTCATTCTGCATACGTGCTATAGGTGCTGGTTGGTGCTGCCTCAAGCTTTGCATCGTACTCGCATGTTGGTCTCGACCTGGGAGAGTACGATTTAACACCTGTGGAGAGACAGAACCTTGACCAGCATGCTCGAACCCAGCACCGTTGTCAGACATATGCTGGTCTTGATGTGCGATACTGAGGGCACGACCAGCAGCACTGACGCTCGCCTGACCACTCGAAGGCGTGAGACGGGGTGCTGGTCGTATCACTCCATCGGCGCGGACGACGGGAGCCTTGCCGAGCTCTTTGCACTGAGCGCAGTTACGAATAACAAGGGAGACGGTCTCTTTGATGCGAACCCAGTGGTATTTTTCTGCGATTGTCGCGGTAGTCTTGTTGATACCACCATGCTGGCCCGCATGTACCTCGCGAGCAATTTCGTACTGCTTCTGTGGATCTGAAATCACTTCTTTGTCCTTCAGCATGAGCTTGTCGGACTCAGGAATCAGTTTGTAGTGTGTTGCTGCACTCCTCAAACGGCTCTTCTCAGCTCGATCAGCGCCGGCGGGATATTTGCCATATTTGAGATAAAATTTGATCTTGTCAAAGCGTTCTTCGCTGACAAAATCTTCGCCTTCTGGACCAAGGTCCCGGCCGTATATAATGGCGTCGATGAGTTGACCAGGATAGCTTTTCAAGTTTCCTGCGCCTTTGACTCTACCGATTCTCTTGAAACCCAGAGCATCCCAGATTCGACATGAGGCGACATTGGTCTCGAAGACGAGATTGAATACCGAGTATGTGTAGCCTAACTTGGGAGCCCAGTCTAGATAACTCTCCCCAAGAAGTCGACCAACACCCTTGTTTCTGGAGGCATCCGTGACAAGAAAGCCAGCATTGCAAATGTGGCTACTTCTTCCTGGATAGTTCGGCTTGATATAATAGCTTCCTAGACATTGAGTGCTCCAATCTTTACTTTCCAATAGATCATCTGCACTTTCAATGCTGCCTAGCAGCATTACGGCAGCGAAATTCTGGAACCAGTACGAGGCGAATTTGTCTGTAGACATCGTCTCTATCATGGGGTAAGTATCTCCATTTTCGATTTCCCGGTTCAATTGATCACTAAGATAGCTGAGAAGAGTCCGCGGGACCTGGTGTTGGGAGGAAAAGGGAACAATGGTTGCGGTGGTGACTCGGTCTCGTAAAGTCACTTGTCGAGGATAGACATCCATGGGTAGAGAAGGAGGATCATGAGCAGAAGGATAGGGTGGCGCTCCAGAAGCACGGTAAATGGTTGGACTGGACGGGTCATCCAACATGGCTGGCATCTTGGCAAGTCTTCCAATGTTGATTGACTCGAGTTTCAGGGGTCCAGGGGCCTCTGTTTACTTTCGTTAGAGACTGAGTGCATACTGGTAAAGCCAGCTGCATAATCGAAATGCACAAACATCAATCCTCCTCCACAGTCACCCCACCACCTGATGCATACCGTCTACATCAAGAAAGGAAGACAGGAACTCACAAAGAAGGTTCGTGATGACCACTGGCTCTGCATCAACGATAGGGTAGTGTTGCGCGGTGACGGCGTTGAGCAGAGATGAGAAGTGCGGTGAACTTCTGAGAACTCACACGCGAAGTTCTTGGACTCGCTGCCAGCACAACTTTGAGCATTTCATTTGGCGGGGGAACTCGAAGCTTGGAAGAATATTTCGCCGACATCCGATGTCAGCCCCTGTCAGCCACACTATTAGCTCCACGGCGAAGTCAGGTTCGGGTCCCATTCGAGCCCAGACCAGACTTGCTCCCAGCTCCACTCCACTCCACCAACGGTGCTCTCTCTCCTTTTCCAGGTTCTCACGAAGTAACGACCTTCACGATTACGACCCTATCATTCATCTATCTCTCGCAAGTCCAGCTGCTTCATATTGGACGGCCTGCATCTCCGTTTTCTTGACTGGCATTGTAACTCTCTATTACCGTCTGCGCTTCCGTTTCACTCCTGACTCTTGTTGACCCGCGGATTTCGATTCGGCGATATTTTCTACCAGAATCCGCAAAAGCGATTGAGTTCCACTAGAGCTGGTCCTATAATGTCTGGAGCTCTGAGCAAGCGGCAGCAGGCGCGCAATGAACGCGCGCTACAAGATCTTATAAAGTCGGTCCCTGGGAATAATGTGTGCGCGGACTGTCAGGCAAGGAATCCAGGTATGTTGAGGTCTGCTAGTCAGCATTTAAACTCATGCTAATTTCACATCAACAGGATGGGCCAGCTGGAGTGTAAGTCAACACTAGGTGGACTTTGATGATGTGCAATCACTTACAGAAATAGCTGGGTATATTCTTGTGCATGCGATGCGCTGCGCTACACAGGAAGCTGGGGACGCACATCACGAAAGTGAAGTCGCTCAGTATGGACTCCTGGTCGAATGAACAGGTGGAAGTACGTTGACTGTGCATGTTTACCATTACGTTGACTAAGCTATCGCAGAATATGAAGCGGGTTGGAAATGTTGCTTCAAACAAAAGATATAATCCTCAGAACACGAGACCACCTATTCCCTTTGACGCCGACGAAGCAGACTCGGCAATGGAGAGATTCATAAGAGGGAAATATGTGGAGAGGGCAACGAACCCTCCCGTGAGAAATAATACTGGCAGTACGAACTCGGATGATCAACCGCCACCATTACCACCGAAACCTGGTAGCAGATTTGGCTTTAGATCGGCTTCCTCTATCTTTCCATTGTCATCAAAGGCGAAGAAGGAGGCAGCGAGGCAGGACTTTGATACTGGGCGCCAGCGATCGCCATCCCCACGAAGGAATAAGCAATCGAGAATATTCGGTGCAGCAGTTGGGGCAGAGGGAACGGATGATCTGGAAATGAAGTTGGCTAAGCTACGGGATATGGGGTTCAGGGACGAGAAGAGAAACACCGCAGTTCTCAAGGGCTTGAGTGGAAATTTGGAGAAATCCATTGAAACTCTGGTCCGCCTCGGCGAAGGTGGAGGATTGAAGTCGCCAGAAATAGCGGCACCTCCTCCTAATAGTCGATCTCGGACACCTGTGGGAGCCTCTACTGGGTTGACGATAGATCGAACGCGAGATGTACCTTCAAGAAGTTCGTCTAATCCGTTCGATATGTTGGATACACCGCCATCTATCGCACCACCTCAATCATCCCAGTCCACGGGAGGTTTGGCGTCGCCTCAGATGATGGGGAACAATCCATACCAGCAGCCCCAAAGTTCGAACCCGTTTGGTCTTGCACCATCCCAGTCTCAGTACAACCTTAATCAAGCTTTCCAGAATATGTCTGTGCAGTCGTCACAACCACTATTCCCGAACCATACCGGTGGATTTCCTGGTCCACAACCTCTAACTCACCAACAACTCTACCAACAATCCATGACTCCCCCTGTTCCATCCGTACCACAGCAATACTACCCGTCTGTGATCTACGAGAATCCAGGGCAGCAACCTCAGCAGCCGCCACAGCCCCAGCAGCAGCAGCAGCAGCAGCAGCAGCAAAACAGTTACAATCCGTTTATGCAGCAACAGCAGCAAACTCAAGCACCACCTCTAAACACAAACTTCGCAAGCAATCCATACAATCAACAGCTTGCCACACCTCAGAGCATGTACCAAAGTCCCATGGAACAATCACCTGCGCAGCAGTATGGAGCTGTTTTCTTCAACAACGGCGCTATGCAGCAACCTCAGCAACCACAGCACCAGCAGCAGATGAACCCCTTCTTGAATCAAAATCCTCCTCAGCAGATGAATCCATACCTCAACAAACAATCCCAGCAAGCTCCTCAACAAGGAAACGATCAACAACCACAATACCAACAGCAAAGACAACAAACCTACCCTCAGATGCCTCAACAGACTCTGAGGGCGGATAAGAGGAGTATCATGGATCTTTACAATTACCCGCAGTTGGCACCAGCCGTTCCTCAGCAAGTTCAACAACCGCAGCAAAATCAGCCGCAGATGCAGTCAAGTTCCGATATGCAAAGTTCCGAGCCACAACGGAGTGTCTCGGGGCCAGCGACGGCGCACGCAGCAGGAACCAACAACCCTTTTGCTTCGAGTAGCGGAACAGCTCCGAGCTCTGGCGTTGATACTTTGGGGCAGATGGGGCAATTCGCACCGAAGTCGAACGGAAGTCGTCATGTGAGTCAAGAGAGTGTAGATGCTGGTGGGTGGGCAAATGGACGGCATAGTCCCGACGCATGGGGGTCCATCAGTGCGAGATCGATGAGATAGTGTAAATGAACATTTTTTCAGGACTAATCATACACTTTGTTCGCTTGATTCGGATGGATAAGCGAGAGAAAACAGTAACTCGAACCCCCGACTTTCCCGAATGAAATCTTGTCATTGTCGATATAGAATAATGACTATGAGAATACTCAAGAGTCTCATGTCGGTTAATAGTGGATTATGGAATTCTCAGGCGACTATTTAGTCTATTGCCATCTTAGAGCGTCTCGAACATATCAGACAGCAAGCCACATGCGAACAATTGCTGTCAAAGTGGGAGTCGAGATCGGGTAGAAATGTCACCTGAAGTGCGCATCGAGGTAAAAGCACTAAATGAAGGTGAAACGAGTCAGAAATAAATCTTGTGATGAAAGAACTTTGCAGAACGATCACATCTGCTTAATTGATCGTAATATATCATCATATCATAACCCTCCTTAACCCCTCCGTTCCACCCAGTACCCTCCTCCCAGTGACAGCGCACCTCCCCTTTCCATCCTCCCACTTGCCCTCCCTGCCCTTCATAAACTCCTCTTGCTTTTCATGGTTCCCCTCCAGCCACCTATGTATACAAGTATAGCAAAATACAAACCCCGTTTGGCATGCCGTTGCTGTCGTAATTTCGTGCTGGCATATCGGACATAGCTCTGAGTCCTGAGGAGGAACCGTGTAGATTGGTAGCAACGATGACGCTGCTATAGGCGGCTTCTCGGGTTCCTGGTCTTCTTTCGAACTTTCTTTCTCCTCGCCCTCTTTTGCAGACTTCTCCTCCAACTTGGTAGACCCATCGCCCTTCTTACTCCCCGGACCAAATCTCACTGACAGCGACGACAATCCCGATATAACTGGCGGCGGCACTTCGATACCCTCCGCCGCTTTCTTCGAGAGCTGCCTCGCGAAATCTGAAGCATGCCACCACTCCAAGAACTTCAAAGCGAAAATGCTAGTCGGCAGCAAGAACTTCAGGCTATCCAACACCCTATCTCCCATAACCCTCGGACTGAAAATACTATTCACACCTAGATTCCCTCCCGCCGGCCCAGTCCCACTACCCTTCTTCGGCTCGCTCAGCGCCGCAATAGCCCTATAATCCGCCTCCCCCAACCTCCTCATCCGCGTGCCAATCAACCACATGAATGGCGAATGGTATTTGCTGTTATCAAACAAATACGCAATATTGAACGCCAGCAACGAGAAATAATACGCCGCATTAACACTCGGATACACATGTCTCAGAAACCACCGATAGTAATGCATGAACCGCTGCTTCAGCGTCGGGTTGGAAGGCATCCGCGTATAACTCGCACCGAGCAGCGCCCGCGGCGCATTGATATCGTAACTCTCATCCAGCTTCCTCTTCACGTACGGCAGTCCCACCATCACGGCCAGATTCCTCCATACATCGCCTCTAGATAGCTGTAGCGCCTCGCGGACATGTGTCGGAGCAGCGATATTCGCGCGTGGGATCTCGCCGACTGATACCGCTTTCTCGCGTTTCAGGCCGTAGAAGTTCTCGGTGAAGGAGCCGCCGTGTGTGAGGAGGTAGTGGCGTTCTACGAGGAGCATGAGGAGAGCGTAGAGCTCGTCGAAGGAGTTGAGGATGCGGAGGAGGTAGCGTGGGTGTCGGTGTGTGGCGACGGCGAGGAGGTAGCGGAGGGAGGGGGGGAGGAGGGAGGCGAGTTGAGCTTCGGAGAGGAGCTCGAAGAGGGAGGGTTTGTGGTCGTCGAAGGTGGAGTGTAGGGCTGTCATGAACTCCATTTTAGCGATTGATGGAGATTGATGGGAGGGAGGATGGGTGACGAGGCTTCGAAAACCTGGGGATGTTTTGAATGGAATTGGCAAGGCTGAGGTTGCATGCGAGCCGAGGTCCGGAGCGTGCTTGGGAACGCCCCTTTTTAGCCGAAGGGGACTTTATCAACAACAAAGCAATCACTAAAGATCGTTCTTGAAACTGTTGAAAACCAGAAAGAGAAATGGAACACGAAGACATCTAGTGATATACGAGATTCAAAGTTTCTCAACTTTCCCAAGCTCATACGAACTATTTAACTTTCTGTCACCTCCTCGCTACTTTACCAAAGTCTCGTGCCATAATACTCTTCCCTCCCAGTTTGTGGCTGAATGATTCGAATGCTAGTTTACTCATTGTGAGAATTTGAGTTTATTCAAGAGCTAACCAAGAGCATCATGGCGTTATTTTTCAATCATATCCTTGGCCTTCTGTTCTCTCAGAGATCGTAAGAGAGTTTCACTCTGCTTCCCGTCTGACATGCCACATGCCAGGCCATTTCCTACTTAACAGTGAGCCAAGCGCTGAAGGACAGAGTGAACCCTTGAGTTCATTTCCGTTGCATACATTTGACTTTGGACCCTGTTCTCGGGTTGGTGGCTTGATGAGATAGTCACAAGCCCTCCATAAATCTGTGTTTGATAAAATGACATTCAAAGTATATACATTCTAAAAACAATCACTTCTATGCTTTACTGCAAGCTTCCAAAGTGAGAACCAAAACAACGCCCCCACAGCCTCCAGGCCCCGTTCCAGTACCCACGCATCCTGTGCTGTCCGGCCAGTACTGTCTGCAAAACTGCCGATTTCCTCAATAGCATCTACCTTTTCGGTACATCCAAATACTTCTTGAAATTGGGGTCGTAAATATCCGGGCCCTTCAAAAGCCCGTCTGTATCCTCCTCCCTCTGCCTCTCCTTGCCTTTGGCGATCCTCCTTCCTGCCGCAGCCTCTTCCTCGTCAAATCTATCCACCACTTCCACCTCATCCAATTGGGTCCTCTCCTCAATAGACACTCTGCCACCGAATACACGCTTCAACTGCGCACAAGCTTCATTATAGCATTTGTTCGCCGCTTCAGGAAAGTGTAAGGGGTTGGGCTTTTTGTCAAAGGCATGCGGCACAGCTCGGATAAGTCCACCATGGAGTGTCTTTTCTATAGGCTTACTAGAGAGTCGAGTCCCGAACGCAGTTCCTTCCACATTCAACATGTCGTATTCGCAGGTATATAGCACAATGTCTTCAGGATATGCCGCTGCAAGGTCGGCATCTGTCGCCGCCGCAGGAGAAAGGTATGGGTCTGAGAAGTCGATATTGCATCCAGGCATGTAGGACTCATCGAATAGATTTGTAAGAAAGGGTGGGAGGTTTTTTTCTGGTACTGGATTTGTGGATCGCTTCTCGGCGCGAGTCGATCGAAAGTCGGTAGGAGGGTAGAAGGAGATAATGGCGCGGAGAGTAATGTCTGGAATCTTTTGATCAACTTCGAGAGCAGTGGGCTCTAAATCCGAAAGCTTCAGGATGGACTGTGTGGAAGTTGCCGCCGAGGAGGTTCTGGTCAAGGTAGGGCGAGGAAGGGATAGATTTGAGGACGATTTGTAGTTATGGAGAGGGTGAGTATTGGCTGTGTCATGGAGACTTCGTCGGCCAGCGTCGTTTTGGAGATCCCGAAGCATAAGGGGGACAGTAAATGCGAAATTTCCGCCGGCTGAGAAACCTGAAAGTGCCATGCGATGAGGATCGATTCGGAGCTCTTCGGCATGAGCTGCAAGGTAAAGGAGAGCGTCTGTTCCATCTTCGACGCCGATGCTGAAGGGAAATTCAGGTGCCAGTCTATATTCGACGGAGACGAATATGGCATCGACATTTTTCAGTACTGCCGACGCCCATCTTGCATCGTCGGTACCCGTTCCGAGAGTAAACCCTCCTCCATGGAAATTTACCACAACCGGATATCGATATTCTTCGTCTGTGTCTGTATAATACGACTCAGGGACGTAAAAGACAAGCTTGAATTGTCCTCCAGCTGCGGAAAGTCTGGAAGGAACGAGGATCTTGAAATTGGGGGAGGGCGGTTTAGGATCGGCGAGATGGTGGAATTTCATCCCAATGGCCATAAGGCCACGCCAAATTGCAGCCTTCATCCAGAGAAACCAGCGTCGTGAGAATCTTCTCATTTCTCGCAGGAATGGATTTGGGAGGAATTGTAAAAGCCCAAGCAGGGAGAAACCCCAGATCAAAGAGGGAATGGAGGGGACATGGGCAGGTATTGTACTGAAAGTCAAAAGCACTTTTGGTTGGCTGGCCTGGTCTGGACTCTCTCTCGGTTTGAATGCGCGTCCACGCCAAGTGTGGCTCAGAGCGAAGAAGAAAGGCCGATAAAGTCACAGTAAGCCAGCCGCATACCACCAAGTGATTGGAAGAGACGGAAGAGGTAGAACACAGTAGGTTAGGAGTTGTTGAAAGTGGCAAGTCAGTGACATGCATGGTAAAAACGGTTGGTGGTAGATACGTCATCTGCTATGTGACTAAGCAATTCAGGTCCACACGAGCTGCTATCTGGAACTGATAACAATCAGGTTTCCTTGGTATTTGACATAGCGTCACAGCCGTCGAGGTACGGAGTTTGCTCCTTCAAGGCATGTTTGGGCGGCATCTGCTGCATGGGTAGTGCCTGGTGACTTCTCACAGGTACTGCCTGGGCCATATTCGGAGGTCAGAAGCTTATTTGAAATTTTAAGTGAGACTGGTCTTGTGTCTGATCAGTCTGGACATGTCTAATGAACCTAAAGTTATGCCTATTAATCAAGCTCTTTTGCATGATTCAGCGTTCCTGCCTGAATATGCTAAGTGCACTTCTCAAAAGCCGTCAAAAGTGGTCTTCGAGATTGCAATCTTATGAATTGAGTGATCCCCAGGCTATCAAGGAACCCCTAGTTACCCTTCAACCAAGCACAAACGCCCAGTACAAACACACACACCATAGCATCCCCACTGACTGTTGTCCAAATCCTTGAATATCTCGCAACAAGTGCCAAATATCCCTTCCAAGGCTCCGGCAGAAATCCCATGACCATTCCCATAATTCCTCCTTGCTGAACCCTCCCCTTTTCGAAGAAAAACCTACTGGTTTGTAAAAGGACTTCCACGGTAGCAAATATCCAGAAGAAATGCACACTGCTTGGACTTATCACCACATCATCCCCACCGGCAAATCCTAGCCCACTTCTCTCCCGAGCGATCTTCGTGCCTGTGAACGGTGTCGTAAAAGCAATATACAGACCTAGGCCCAGCGCAAAGACTGCATGTACAATACGCCAAAGGTATGCGTATGGATCTCCTGGAGCAGCAGCTTGACCTGGCATTGGAGGCATGCCTGGGAAAGAGGGCATACCACCTGCACCTTCACCTGGCATTCCACCCATCATCTGCTGTAGCATCTTCATCATAGGATCTTCGCCTGCTGCTCCTCCACCCATTCCTTCCATGCCGGGCATGCCGCCCATACCTGGAAACCCAGCAAATGGATTTGCGTTTCCGCCTGGTGGGGGAGTGCCCGAAGGGTCAAACCCGAGCATCATCTGGCGAAGCTGATCATCATTGATACCAGACTGAGCAAATGGAGAGGAGGATGGATTGGTCTGACGAGAAGAGCGAGATTTGGGCTCATAGTAGTGGTTTGAAATGTCTACCTCTTCAGGATCATCGGTAGGTTTTGAGACTGTGGGTTGAGGTGGTGCATCTGGACGGTGTTAGCCAAATGTGCAAGTGTGGCAGCGTATGATCTGTTGTACCCCTCTGGACTCCTCCTCCGAGCCCTGTGATCTTGTTCAATCTCGCCGAGCCTCCTGCGCGGATCTTTGCTTCTCGCCGCTCTTTACGAATTCGTGCCTGGTCTGCAGCGCTGGAAGGTGGAGTGCTGGGTTCCGAGGAGGGGGCTGGTGGTGTGTCTGCCATTTTGTCTTCGTATGATATTACCTGGTCAGTGGGAGTTGTCCTTTGAAGTGGTGAGCATACAATGGTGAGGCTCCTGATCTTTGGAGATTGCTGGCAAAACTGACAAGGCGAGCGAGGCTAGCCGTGGCAATAACCGTATTTGAAGGCGGTAAGGCTCAGCTGCTAGCGCACGAAAGAGGAAGGAGGACAAGGAGGAACCATCCGCTGCCAAGACCAAAGGGTCTTTTGCCATGTGGGAGGGAAAGACGCAAGGAGGGAAAGGCGCAAGCGGAACCGGCAAGTGGTTCCCCCTCGCTCCCTTCTCCTCCACTTTGCCAACTAGAACTATGCGAAACGATCCGATACGATACGTACCTCCACCATCATTAACCAACGGGCAGAAGGACAACCACACAACTTCGTCCCGTTGCGCCTCTCACCACTCTTGTGCCGTCCTTGCTTTCGACGATGGCGACCTTTTCAACCTTAGAAGCTCTACAAGCTCTCTGCACATCCATTCCTGAATGGAATACGCGATTGGACGAGCTCAACAGCCAAATAGCTCTGAGACAGATCGAACTTGCCCGATTGACCGAGAACGAACGACCCCCCACTCGATCTCTCAAAAACAAAGGCTCGACCGAGTCTCTACGACCAAAAGATGGCAACGAGAATCCGTTCTCCTTCGAAGAACCCGAAAATACCAACGATGCTCAAATAAACCCTTTCGACACTCCCAAGTCGAATCAGAATGGCTTCACGCGACCAATATCTGCCGCGGCGCGGGCAGCTGCCACGTCTCCCCCGAAAACAAATTCCAACACTCGACCCTCACCAGGCCCATTGACTCGAAAATCCTCACAACAGTCTCCTGCGCAGGGACGGACAAGCCCTGCAGTTTTGCGGAAGCGGAAAACCGAATCTCTCGCTTCCGGCGAGTCAATAGCTCCGAAATACAGGACAAGGTCCATGATCATAGTTTACTACGACAGTGCAGTCCAGACTGCATTTGAGGATTTGGTAAAATTCGTGAGTGGAAGCAGGAACTCGATGCGGAAGGGGAAGATGGCAGCAAAAATGGCTGAGATGAAAAGAGCAGCTGAATTGGAGATTGGAGACGACGATGAAGAAGACGACGAACAGACTGATGCAGTTGATGATCTCAAAAATGGCTCTGCAATTTCTGGCAATTTATTGGTAGCCCAAAAATCAATCTCTACAAGCCAAGTGGGCGAGGGTCTGGCTGCTGGGCTGGTACCTGGACCAGAACCAGATGGTATTCCAGAGCCAATGCTGCCCAAGCTAAATTTTGTCTCGACCAGACAAATGGGCCCGTCGAGAGGTATGGCAAAGGCTGACAACTTTGGGGGTTCGCTAAGCGTTGGTTTACTGAGGGGCTACCGAAGAGGTGGAGGAGACACACCAGATATCTTCGACGATTTGGACAAGGGATTGGAATGGTGTCAGGGGCAGTGCGAACACGCAGCTCACCAGTTTCTACGAGACGGTGATTGCAGCACAGAAATTGAGAACATCAAACGTAGGTTGGAAGAGGTCAAATCGAGTGCTGAAAAGGAGATCGAGAAGTTGAAGAAGGAGGAGGAAGAGCGACCTAAGCCAGTAGACTCGAAAAAAAGCCTCCAGATGAAGACACCAATTGTCCGGAGAGAAATGCCGGCATCGAACAGTCTAGAGGTCGACGACAGTATGGAAGTTGATGATGAGGGTGTAGATGATCTCGAACTCCCTCCGAAGCTCCTATTTAAGAGGTCGAGAGACATCTAATGCCGAACCACCAGATGTTGCGTTTTGATGATACCACAGTCGAGCGATTCAGCGAGCGAGCGTTGTCGTGCGAGGAGAGTTCCATTCATGTGTTGCATTATTTCCGGCGACGGATGGAAACTTCGCTATTGACCACTTTTTCTTTTCTGCATATTGGGCTTGCTAGGGAAAAGTTTACGAGAAGGATTGGCATTCATTTAGCAGGATCACCGGAATGATGGTTGGATGTCACTTATGCCACTTAAGTTAAAAAGCGTAGAGTCGTTATCAATGAGAATGCACGAATAGGTGACCTTGAGTAAGAGGAAATTCAGGCAAGACCTTCAAATCACAATAAGATCTCGGAAGGCTTGCTGTATCAGTTGTCTCTGGCAACTACTTGATTGTACAAGTCCGAAAGAGATGATTGTGAATTTTGTACATTTTCAAACAGTTCAGGGCAGCACTATGTACTTCTCGAGATGCTTTGGTATCGCACCCAACAGCTTTTTCTCAGTCAACCACTTCTTCGAGAACAGCCTGTCCGCATATCTATATGCACCATCACACAGAACGGTCACTACCGTGTGGCCCTTCCCAAGCTTCTCTGCGACCTCCTTGGCAGCAGCTACGTTCAAGCAAGAACTAGCTCCGAGGTATAAGCCTTCTTCGTCCAGACATCTGTAAACCATCTCTATACTCTTCTCGTCGCTGATGTTCATCGATCCGTCCAGTAAGTCGATATCTGGTTGCAAATTGTCCGTTACTCGTCCTTGGCCAATGCCTTCCGTGATACTGGATCCAGATCTCTCAATTAAGTTTCCGCCAGAGCTGATATAGGAGTGCAGGACACTTCCTGGCGGATCAGCTAGGTAGCATTTGACTTTCCCATCTGATACCGTCTTCAGATATCTTGTCGTTCCAGCCAGCGTTCCACCTGTTCCGGTAGCGCAAGTAAACGCATCCACCTTGCCCTTTGTCTGCGCCCAGATCTCCGGCCCCGTCGTCTCAATATGCGCTTTCCTGTTCGCAATGTTATCGAACTGGTTCGTCCACACCGCGTTGTCCAATCTATCAGCATGGCGCTTTGCCTGATGATTGTAGTTCTCCGGATTGTCGAACGCGACCGCTGGGACGGGGTAGACTTCAGCGCCGAGCAGTCGCAATAGATCGATCTTGCCTTGCGATTGCGTATTTGGCATGTAGATGACCAGCTTATAACCCTTGGATCTGCAGACGTGCGCGAGTCCAATGCCAGTGTTTCCAGCTGTGCCTTCAACCACTGTCCCGCCGGGCTTCAAGAGACCCCTCTCCTCGGCATCCTTGACGACGTACAGCGCAGCTCGGTCTTTGATCGATCCTCCGGGGTTCATGAACTCTGCTTTTCCTAGCACCTCGCAGCCTGTTGCATCGGAGATGTGGTTCAGGCGGATGAGAGGTGTGTTGCCAATTGCTAGAAGAGACGCTGTTATTTAAAGCTCGGTTTATAAGCTATGGAGGGGCAACTCACCTCCAGTCAAGCCCTTGACAATTCCTTGAGCTTTTGAGACGCCAATTCCATAGGAATTCGCTGCCTCCATATGTGCAGCCGTCTCTACTGCCCTTCGGGCCGTGGTGGCGAACGTTCTTACCCCAATTCTGAACATCTTTGAGGTGTTCATGAGCTCTAGGAATACGGAATTTCTGAAAGAGCCGATTTGATTGAAGCGATGGCGTCATCAACAATGACAAATCGTCTAGCCTCGTCTTCGAGGCATGCATACATACTAAGCGGGACCAGCCGTCTGGTTGGGATTTGGATTGTTTATCTAAAATTAGCACACGGCTTTCCTCAGCCTCCTCCTGAGTCTAAGATCTGGACATAAAGCTTCACTCTTTCTCTCATACTCTTCTTTTCCCAAATCCAAACAAATAAACAAACCACAATGGCGACTTTGAACAACATAGCCAGCCACGTCCGGGAAAACGCCCAAACAACCCCCCAATTGAACGGCACCACCCCTTCCATCACAATGACCCCTCCAATCAACGAGCAAATACCAGAACCAGAAGGCCTCTTCGGCCCCGAACTCATCTCACCCACAATCGCCGCCTCTCTACCACCCACATACACACTACGCGCTCTGCGGAAATCAGACTACGCAATTGGTTTCCTGGATGTTCTGCGTGTTCTCACAACCGTGGGAGATATCTCTGAAGAGGCGTGGAACGAGCGGTACGATTGGATGAATGGGCAGGGGAAGGGAGGATACTATCTTTTGGTCATTGAAGATCAAGGACGTATCGTTGGGACGGGGGCGTTGCTTGTTGAGAGGAAATTGTATGTTCAGAATTCTACATTGCTTCTGGGAAGAAGTAAAGCTAACATGTTGGAAATAGCATTCACAACCTCGGACTCGTAGGACACATCGAAGATATCGCTGTCGCAAAAGATCAGCAAGGCAAGAAACTCGGTCTAAAGCTGATCCAAGCACTGGATTTCGTGGCCGAGAAGGTTGGCTGTTATAAGTGTATTCTGGACTGCAGCGAGGCGAATGAAGGGTTCTATGTTAAGTGTGGGTATAAGAGGGCTGGGTTGGAGATGGCGCATTATTATGATGGGAGTACGAGTAAGGATATGCCGGGTAAGAAGACTTCTTAGATCGGGTTTTGGACATGGAGGGTTGTATAGATGGAGTAGGTTAACTGTACCATAGGGAGTCGATTGTAGGGATATGGTGGGATAGAATTGGCTTGCTTGAAGCATTTGGGCATAACAAATAGACTTGGATCTTTACTACCCATGTCCGACTTTCCTTCCTTGTGCATCTCTGTCTGAGACTCGTATTTAGGCGCAGCCCGATCGACCTTCCTGTTGCAAGGAGAGTTGGTTTCTCTTTTCAAGCCTTGCCCTCGCCTTTCTATTCAGCGCTATTCAGCGCGAAGCTGCGGTACAAGGAGAGTCTGGTCGGCCTCCAAACCTCGTTATTTGAAAGCCAAGTAACCCCAGCTCAAGCCAGCTTTATCTTACCATATTGAAACCCTCGTACTCCATTGCTGATCCAGCACTCCTCTCCTTCAACCAGGGAGTCGACCTTGACGATTCCTTCGACAGCATACCCCTCTTCGATTGCCCACCTCCTCGTAGTCCCGATCTGACCACCACTGCTTGCATGCGGTGTAGCCCACTTACCATTTCTCCAGAAGAACACACTAGTCAAGCTCCCCTCCATAATCTCGCCGTCCTTTTCACTTACAAGCAACACTTCTTTCTTTTCGGTCATGTCCTTGATACCAACCCGCTCCCGAGCACTGACATACATATCGCGACTTGTAGTCTTGTAGCTCGTATACGGAGATGGCGGGGTGCGAACAGTATCAGGAATGATATCCCAAGGCTGTCCCTTCGGCGCATCACCATGCACTGCATCGTTCTCACCAATCGCGAGAGCTCCGCCCGTGAGAGGACTGACGTTCATTTTCGGCTCGGCGCTTGATGGTGGTGGTATCCTCTCAGGAAACAAAGTGTAGCGATCAACAGTCGGCACCGGATTTGACTCTACCGTGATCTCTCCATCGTGACTCAGCAACATCCTGACCCTCAGAGGCGTCGAAGAGTTTATATCAAGGCCCTCGTTAAGCTTCTTGAGCAGAAAGTTAAAACCCTCGGTGCCTCGAATGGTGTCTGCAGCTTTTGTCCAGCCAAAGTGCTCAGCAGCTTGGAGCATGCGATCGCGATGGTACGGCAGCATGTAGAATGGGCTGAAGAATTTGATCTCGCCATCCCAGGCAGCAGTATTGATTGTGAGAGGAAGAAGAAGTGGATCGAAGCGGAGCGACGAAAAGAGCTGGAAGTCAGGCTCGGGAGCCATTGCTTGTAAATTTTTATGAGTTGTCGCTAGTGTTTTTCGTTGTTTAAGTTTTTGGTTTGAGGAAAGTCAAGAAAGGATAATAAGCGAACCTGCGATTCTCGCGAAATCAAGTGACTCGCTGACGTAAGCTACGAGTACAGGAACCCGCAACAACTCATCGGCGCAACTTTGCTCTGGCGCCCTCGATGAGCCAGCTTCACCACGCGGACCCAGACGTCGCTATTTACTCGACTTCTGCGCAATTACTCTAGGCTTGCAGGCCATCATCGCAAAAATGGTTTACGATTGGGAGAACAAGGAGGAGATATGCTATCGCATGTATATCGAGGAGAAAAAATCTCTGGAGGAGATAATGGAATTCATGAAGGAGGAACATAAGTTCGCACCCAGGTATGTTTGATAGTGGTGATGGCGCCGGACGTACTCCCCCGTACAGCTCCAGCTCCCATCCCCATACCAATTCATATCGTCGTCCGTACTCTCACTACCTACTTCTATCCCGAGCCGTACTGACCTCCACTCTCCTCTATTGCAGCAAACGTGCTTTCCAGACACAATTCAAACGCTGGGACTTCCCCTCTAAACAGAACCCCGCCCACAAGAATGCAGCCTTGGTGCAACGCGTCAAGGAGCTATGGGACTGCAATACCTCCCAGCGGGATATGCTCCGCACATTGAACGACGAAGGATATGACATCAAGGAACGCGAGTTGATGCGAGTTCGCGCGAAGAACCGATGGCTGCTGAGAGTTCCCAATGGCATGAAGACGAAGAAGAAGGACTCGGATCAAGATGTTATCAGCCAACTTCAACAGGCTCTCTACCCAGGCGAGCAAATGGCAGATGCAGAGGCAGAAGATGAGCCATTGGATGATATGTCTATGCCACAAACACGAACATCGCGGGGCGACTCCCCTCCTCTCAGTCCGGAAGTCATGAGGAAAAGACAGGAGCGTCTTACCAAGCTTCAAGCCGAGTCTGCGGAACGTTGGGCTACTAGAAAGCGTCGTCGTCGGACTCGAGGCTGGGCAGGTCTACCAGCAGATCCTCCTGGACCTCCAAGATTCCCTTCTGAGACCACCATCGATGAGAGTAAAGCCTTCCTGTCTCTTGACAATCGCCTCTATCGTGATATTCGTGCTCGTTTCCAACGAATCTGTGAAGAAGCCGATATCATTAAGAAGACAATCGCCGGTCCGGAGCGCTGGGAAGCAGCTAAAGATAGGCTGGTACAAGAGAGTCCACATCTACAGTCTGTATTCTGGGCGAACGAGGATAATCAGGAAGCCAAGAAACTCGCCTTAGATGTTGTATGCAGTGATGTTACGAAGAGAATGAGAACTCTGGAACGACGGATGACCATTGCAGAGGCAAAGAACTCCCTTGGCGTAAATCCCGAGGAATCTCGTCAATTGCGAAATGCATTCTACCAAGTACTCAAGGCTGATCACTTCACGAGTAAGCTTGAAGCTGGTGAGGATCACTGGAAAGAGCTGAAGGCGACCTGGATCAACGGCTCAGAACTGCTCCAAAACATTCTTGCCCCCGGAGATGCCGATCCTCAGCACCAAGAAAAGGTCAAGGCCATGGAAGTTCTATGCAGAGATGTCATGAAACGCCTTCGTGATGACCAGACCAAGCGTGATCCAACGAGAAAGAAGAAATTCGACTCGAATTTCACAGTCCCAGATGCAGACATGAATCCATTCGACCTGAAGGATTTCCAGCCTGGTCCGGACGAAAGTCTGATCCGAGCAGCTGCTCTTGCCCAGGCCCAGAGTCAAATGCAAAACCAAGTACTTCCTCAAACTCGGACCCAATCTCGAGGTCAATCTGGACTTGACCACACCCAGTCTCAGCAGCAAGCTCGCCAGCAGGTTATGGTCGATCACAACGATATGCAAATCGATCCTTCCCTCCTGCTAGCTGCTGCCAACGATCCTTCTCTAATGAACCGTGGGATGCAAAATCAGTTTGCTGGCCAATACGTCGACCAACAATATGCAGCTCAAGCAGCCCAAGCCGCTTTCCAGCCTGCACCGTCATCATTTCCCCTCTACATTCGCTTACATCCCAATTCTGAGGTCACCTCACAAACTAGACTTTGGTTAGCCACCATGAGTTCTACTTCGCTTGACGAGCTACGACAGCTGGCCACCGTCAAGTTTCCTGGCACTATTGCTATCCGTATTGAGGGAGTAATTAAGCCGCCAAACGGAAATGAAATGCTTCTTCCTATTGATCAGGATGATGAGTTGGAGGCTTATTTTGCAGCCATCGGAGGTGTGAAGCCAATGTTCCAAGTTCAACTGGTTGCTGCTTGGAAGAACAATGGCCAGATGTAGAACAATTCTCAACAAACATTTTCAAGTCGCAGCAGAGGCGTTCAGGGCTCAACGTGACAACGCGTTTTGAGAAGGACGGCGTACGGTCAAATTGGTGCTCAGAGATGAAGCTCTTGGGAGAACCGGCGGCGTTGGCAGATATTTCTCTCACGAGGATTAGATTTTTGATGAATGTATTACTGTACGGTTGACTGCTTCTGCAATGACTTTTTGGAACAGCGGACAAGTATTTACTAATGAGAAGCAAGAAAAACAAAAGCACGAATTTACTTGTGATTAATGCTGCTATCCATCAAATAATGTTGCTTTAGTCCGAGACTCTCAAACGCCAGTTATTCCCGAAAACTTATACTATACTGCTCCATTGGATGTGGATTTTGGTACCAAGCTACCATCAATTGATGGATGCACGATGATTAGGAATATGCAGCTATGGCGGTGCTGTATGCTAGTGCTAGAGCGAGAAAGTGGGGGAGAGCTTCCCCGAGCTTCAATTCCGCGCAGTGATACGGCCTGCCTACATATAATTTATTTTCAGCTGCTCTTTTCAACAACCACTTTCTCTTTTCTCGTCACCATTAGTATCCTTCCCATGTAATACGGCCAGTTGTAATCGATCTACAGTCATCACCATCATGGCATTCAGAGCGCCGCCCAGAGCTCTTCAAGCTACCCTCCGCAAATCCTCCAACCCATTTCCATGTCTCCGAGCTACAGCCCGACATACGCAAGTACGATGTGAATCGACAGAGAAGAAGCCATCAGGACCCGGGGAGACACAAGGTCGCACATTCAAAGGCCAATTGTATGAGAGCGCAGCTGTGCGCTTGGAGCGTGAAAGAGCAGAACAGGCGCGTTTCTCGAAGCAGAGGAACGAGGGCGCTGGTGGGCGCAACTCGGCGCTGACTTTTGGTATCTCGTATCCTGATCTAGGAGGCATGGATCTTAGCTAATGTCAGATAGTTATCATTGCTACGGCTCTTGGTGGTTATTACTTCGGAAGCCGCAGTGCTCCAACGCTCTCAACAGCATCTACTGTTCCCCTTTCTGCGACCACACCTCCCAAACACGATGTCTCTGGATCGAACATGGAAGCTGCCTGGGCAGACTTTGTTGAGATTGTAGGAAAGGAGCATGTTTCTACTCTGGAGGCGGATCTGGAGCACCATGCTGGTAGTGACTGGAGCTCGCATATTGGGGAGGATTCAGAGCGGCCTTTCTTGGTTGTATATCCCTCAAGTACGGAAGAGGTCAGTGCCATTATGAAAGTCTGCCACAAGAGACGGATACCAGTTACGGGATACAGTGGCGGTACCAGTCTTGAAGGACACTTCGCTCCTACCAGAGGAGGCATCTGCGTCGATTTCGGACGTATGGATCAAATTCTGAAGCTGCATAAAGAGGATATGGATGTTGTGGTTCAGCCTGCTGTAGGGTGGGAACGTTTAAACGAGGAATTGGCAGAGGATAACCTATTCTTCCCTCCGGATCCAGGACCAGGTGCAATGATTGGGGGAATGGTTGGGACTGGATGCAGTGGCACGAATGCATATCGATATGGGACGATGCGAGAATGGGTATTGAGCCTGACTGTCGTGCTCCCAGATGGAACAGTCATCAAGACTAGACAGCGACCCAGGAAAAGTAGTGCAGGTTACGACCTCACCAAGATGTTTATTGGAAGTGAAGGCACGCTAGGACTGGTCACGGAGGCTGTTCTAAAGGTCACGACAAAGCCAAATACTACCTCTGTCGCTGTGTGCAGCTTTGGGAGCGTAAGACAGGCAGCAGACTGTGTGGCCAAAGTTGTCAGTGAAGGAGTTCCGATTGCTGCCATCGAGATCCTCGATGATGTGCAGATGAAGTGCGTCAACGCTTCGAAGATGACAGACAGAACATGGACGGAAGCGCCAACTCTCTTTTTCAAATTCGCTGGTACCCCGTCAGCTGTAAAGGAGCAAATTGGCATAGTCCAAAAACTAGCCAAGGGGACTGGCAGCAAGACTTTTGAGTTCGCAAAGACCGCAGAAGAGCAGACTGATCTCTGGGGCGCAAGGAAAGCCGCGTTGTGGTCTGTAATGGCTATGCGTGAGAATGAGACTGATCATGTCTGGACTGGCGACGTTGCCGTTCCTATCAGCAGATTACCAGACATTGTTGAGGAGACCAAGGCAGATCTCAGCAGGAGTGGACTGTTTGCTGCAATCGTTGGACACGTTGGAGACGGAAACTTCCATAGTAAGTCCTCCAAATATTGCCTGGAAGTTGATGCTGAAAAAACAAGCCATCATGTTATATAACGACTCGCAACGGCAAAAGGCGGAAGAAGTCGTGCATCGCATGGTCAAGAGAGCTGTGGAGATGGAAGGTACCGTCACAGGTGAGCATGGCGTTGGACTGGTAAAGAGAGATTATCTCAATCACGAGTTGGGAGAGACGACAGTGGATGCGATGAGAAAGGTATTTTCGCTCTATAAATGACAAAATTCCTGGCAGATGCTGACGACGATAGCTCAAATTGGCTTTTGACCCTCTCTGTTTATTGAACTGCGACAAGGTTGTTAGAGTACAGAAACCCAAGCCTGGGGAGGTGTCTGAATGGTAGATATGGTAATTGAAATGTTCAATCTAAGAAGAGGACTACATCTGTGGTAAACATTTCCTTTCCCTCGTTTGAGTGCCTTCGGATTACTTCTATAAGTCATTACAGTCCGTAATCCGAAGGCTCAAGTGCTGTCTATTCCCTCGTAAGATACTAATTCCTAGTTATAATCCCTCGCTGCGACTTCCTACCTAAATATATTTACATCTTTATGCCTGGTCTTCTCAATTGGTAGCTTAGCAGAGTTGCTGAGAGCATGAGACTGCGAGCCAAACAGAGATGGTCTCATCGTGACTGGGCATCTGCAGATCTGTCTCGAGGCTTCCATCTTGAATAGATGGAGTTCTCAGTACTTCGGTAAGACATCTTCTGTATGACACGACCGACCATGTTTGCCTATTTCATCGAAAACCTCCGCTTCTCAATCCATCTGGGTTTCATCAAGCGTGTAGGATGCAGCCGCGTTGATATCCGACGACAGTTGTGATGATAGCTAGCAAGGCCTTCTGCGATCGTTGCCTGTAGTTAGAAGGGCTGTCCATCACACCCTTCCTTGAGATGCTCATTTGCTAGAAATGCCCTGAAGCGCCAGACACTTGGTGTACTGCACCACTCTGTCAATATTCTCTTCCAGGTTTCTCGGATTCATCAATGCTGTTTGTTCCTGGCGTATTGCTGACTTTAACTCGCTTGGTATGACAGCGACTTCTGGGTTGGCTTGGTCCTGGTGGTTTATCCGTATTCATATCGTCAATTTCCCTGTACTTCGAGCACGAATGACAACGCACCAACAGATCAAGGAAAGTTCGCCTGTCGACTAGGCTCTAACCAATCTCCTTGGGTCCAGTCAACAGTCGCAAGCCAATCAAGATCATCAATTGCCATCCACGAAGGGCTGATATCATGGAGAAAGTCCATTGAAGCAGGCCCCGTAGGTTGACCAGATTGCTCAATAACCTCATCCAAAGAAAGCTGCGGAGTGGGCGGTCTGCTACTCTGATGTGCCGGTGGAGGATGTGGAGGATCAAAGGTAGTATCAATGATTCTCTGAATGACGTCTCTGAATCTCCAGCAGAGCTGCGCATTGTTGTCTGTGGGTCGAATCCAATCAAGAAATGCAACAAACATCACAAGTGACTGGACCACCTTTGACCGAGAGATGTTGATGCGAGTCTGAGGTACATGCCCTACCGTCGTCGTTGATGAAGCCGAATTTGCTCGGAGAAGCTCGACACAGAGAATACCGGCAGCTGGAATACCGAAACACACGATCTGTCCTAGTCAGAACTTTATCATAGTAATTGATAGGGAGAACTTGCTATCCAGTCGAAAGCGAAGTAAAACTTCTGTAACTGATCTCGATTAGACCAGATAGACAGGATGACCTCCATCGTCTCTTGTGCTGTGTCGAAGAGCTTCTGCCCATCGTAGGCTTGAGAGACCAGGAGTCGTTGCATGAGGAAATGACACTGTAATACGTCCAGGTGTATACGAGCTACGAGGAATGCATCTTCGGCGTTCTTGTCAGACGCACTAAAACCTGGGTTCAGAGACCATCGTGACTTGTGATAGTATTGGAGCTGAGGTGGAAATGATCTGACGACATCTCGAAGGCGACTAATTAATGTGCTAGATGCATGTAAGTAAAAGTCTTCCACGTATCAGAAGACTTGGGGAGAACTCACTCGACGTCATCTCTGGTGAAATGCCTCTCAACATTCAATGCTAGCATCAAAATACCTTCTCTAATGGGACTGAGAAGACAATCGGCACGGACCAACGTCGCGGTGAATATCTTACCATCAGTGTTCCAGCCACCAGGACACAGTTTTGAGACTGCAGTGGCAAGCCTTTCTGGTCCGCCATAGACGTCCTCTTCATTGAGATCTAACGGTAAGGGACAATGACAGTACGGCTGGTTGAGCATTGGTGGTCTTCCATTGAATAAGCTCTCTCTCTTGTCAGCACTGTACATAGATGCTGATAAAGACGATCGGTATTGAGTCAAAGGCGTCACTTCGTCGAACTTAGGGAGTCGATGTAAGCCGGCGGTGATAAAAGCGCTGGCAACTGTACCAAATCCTACCCGGATTTGATCACCTGAGACAGTCAACTTACTTGAGCCCATGGAAAAACGAAGATGTACTCACATTCATCACTGATAATGATGCTTTGAAGCTTGACACTGTTCTTCATCAAACAAACATTGATGTCACTAATTTCGGAGAAGTCCTGGGAGAACTTCAAGCAAGCAAGCACACACTCTCTCATTCTATCAGCCGTTGTTTTACGGTCTCTTCCTTGCTGCTCGGGCAACGCAAACAGAGGGTCCCACTCCTGCTTGCGCTTGAATGCCATGCCAGCCCAGACGAAGAGGATGCCTATCATCTCCCACCGAAGATTAGGACCACTGAACCAGTTCATCCAATCAAATTCTCTTTCGACATCTGCTGAAGGTACCGGATGCTTCCCGTTTTCGTGGAAATCTTTGGCTATTGCCCAAACTGAATCACGCGACCGATCATGTAGTTTCTCGCCGTACTGTGACCATACCTGGCCAAGGCAATGTCGTACCATCGTAGGAGAAACCCATACATCATGGATGAAGTCAATATCCTGGAGGAGGGCCTCGCAAGTTCGGAGCGATGGGAAGCTGAGCAAAGTCTCAATTGCCAATTCTTTGAGTGGCTCGGACTTAGCATCGACTCCTTGGGTCGGCGAGCTGATCAGCGAGCCTGCGGGAGGTTCAATCACATCTTGGATAGCCGAAGCGAACGTGGTCTGGTTCTCAGAGAAAACGGCTGAGAAGCGTGTTGGTCCATAAGAAGCTCCTTGCTTATGGAACAGTGCAACTCTTTTGATGGTCTCGGAGCTGCCATTGGTCCCAGTGCTATGGGCAGGACTTGCTGAGGTCGTAATGATATTTTCTGAATGACCTGGCCTCGCTGTTGGTACGTTTACAACTGGACTTCTCGCGACATTCGAGGGGGTTAACCCAATACTGGCATGCCGCTGGTAACGCTTAGGAGTCTGGCCTGCCCGTGTCGTCTCTGCCAGGTTGTAGACACAAATGATTTTCCGAGAGATGCATCTGGAGCATTGGGGTCCTTGATGGTCACAGCGGACCTTTGACTTGCGACATGGTTCACAAGACAGTGGGAGTCCATTCCGGCGTGTCAGTCGCTCCGGTGGCATGCTTTCGAGGCAGTGTTTCGGGGCCAGGCATGCTCGTTCAACTCAACATGGGTACGCAGGAATAAGTGATGAAGGCGGAGAGTTATGGGTATAATTGCACGGAGCTGGAGCAGGATCGTCTATTCATGAATAATAATGCATAGCTGTCCCGTGATTTCAGGAAGACTCGGAGAGTCGGAATCGGAGCTTCGGAGAGGCATGGATAAGAATGGGACGTTGTTAATTTACTGATAGTAATCACCACTTTGCGAAGATAACGAGTCAAGGTTATGCCAGGTAAATCGAGCTATAAAGTTTTCAAAAGTGGGAGGTAGAGATAAGGAAGCGGACTACGGAACAAAGTACTGTAACTCAAAAGATCGGAACAACGAAGCCGATGTTTTGCCGACAACTGATCGCGGCAAATCACCTCACAATCTATCTCATTTCTACAGTTGAGGTATTGAGAAGCCGAGGTACTGTGTATGCCTGTGATATGGCGTGGAGTGTTTTCGAAATGGCGCCTCTAGCATGGCTGCTTGCTTTGGCTTAGATGTTCATGCCGACGGAGGGTATGCAACCAATGTCAAGTCAGGCGTGCACTTTTTGCGCTGCTTTTAATTGTTGAGAAGATTAAGGTAGCTATACTGTACATCTAGGCATCGTAACTCAAAGTAGACGTCATAACTCAAAGACAGCGCAACCATCTTATCAGCTCTATTCATAGTAGTTGTCGAAATTGTTATCGCCCTTCAGATAGCTTGCATTGTCAAAGCTTTGAAATGTCCAAACAATTATCATGCCATAGATACAGTGGCCTGATAACCAAATACGCCGTTTCATATCCGTCACCCATCCATTTTGGTACCTTGTTGAGCTGGGATCTTACTCTATTCTTGTCTCATTTCTCAGGCACTGGTGTATCCCAATGCTTTCTGCAGCCTTATGGATGGCTTTCAATCTTCTAACATTAGCCCGTCTGTAGTATATATCTGTTGGACTCCGTTTTCAATTGGAGTGTATCATCTCGCCAGAAGCTCGATGTGTTAGTGTGCAACAAGTTTGACGTAGTGGAGTCATTGTCGGGCGAGTCTACAAAGAACGAATTCCAAGGCTCCTTCCAACGACACCATATACACTTGACAGAACCAAGAGTTCATCTGGAAGAGAACATAATAAATGTTGATCTAAAAAATTTACTGCTTGTGTATGTCTATGTCTTTTCAGGAACTTTGTTGGCAGCTTCTAGTATTTTGAACAACCTCGTATCAGAATTTCTCGCTTAAGTTAAATGTAAACAAATGATTGGCTGCCTGCCAAGTAGTGATTCCCGTTTGCAGCGAGTTCAACGTACAGTAGCATACGGCTTATAAACAACATACAGCTTTCTCAACTCAAGTTGAGTATCATCAACGCTCGAGAAAGTCTCTTCTTCTTGACTCATGTACAAAGATGATCGAAAATACAACCATTGAAGCCGGCGAATATCAGGCCAAGCATATATCAAATGTGAAGTCATGAAGTAATTATTCGAGCCTATCGTCCTGTTCATCTTCTGTACCTCATACATTTTGTGCTTCCCTCCTACTGAACAAGTCCGTCCACATCGGTTCCCGTACTCAGAGCCTCGAATTTCTTCACGCTTTCCTTATCAGCTTCCAACTTTGCCACAATTTTAGCATACGCATCAGTTCCAAGAACAACCCTTGCAGGCGGATCTTCCAATTTGGCTATTTCATACATTGCCGAAGCAGCCTTGAGAGGATCACCTGGTTGATTCCCGTTCCGAGCAATCATGAAAGACTGAATGTCCACATGATCATAATCGGGATGTCGCTCCGTAAACTCCATAGAGTTCCCAGCCCATTCGGTTCTGCAGTCGGACATCAGTCTCTCATAACATAGTCGCTAAACAACGAGTTCTTCGCTCACCTGAATCCACCAGGCTCAATGCAGGTAAACTTGATGTTCCACTCTGGCTTCACCTCTTTCGCAACGGAATCTGTGAAGCCTTCTACAGCGAATTTGCTAGCACAATACAAACTGAACCCTCCTGCACCCCAAAGCCCACCAGTGCTTGTGATCTGTTGAATCACACCGCCCTTGGGATTTTGATTCCTCATCGTCACCATTGCTTCTCTGGTAACGTCCAACAGTCCGAAAAAGTTGACTTCCATCTGTCTTCTGATTTGAGTTTCTGTCGATTCCTCAAAGTTTCCCGTCAGCCCGTAGCCTGCATTATTGACCACTACATCGACACGCTTGAAAACTTTGAGGGCTTGTTGGAAGGCTGCCGCTATCGACTTCTTATCCGTGACGTCTAGCTTTAATGGGAGGTAGTTCGATGGAGTGGTGTTTTCGAAAGATAGAGTGTCGGGTTTTCTTGCTGTAGCAACAGCAATATCACCACGATTGAGGACTTCTTGGATCAAGTCATGACCGAAGCCTGTGGAAGTTCCAGTGACAAGAAAAACCTTCGGCATGGTGATGTTTTCGATGGCTGGTATGGATTTTGAAGTGACGTGAGTTATCAGATATTTGATGAATAAGCTTCAAAATATCAATGGGCTCATTTACATGATAAGAGCTCCAATGTATGATGTATGTTGAGCAAAGATGGGGTCGGCTTAGCGCACTCCGAAACCCCTTTTCGAGAATCTGGGGTTTCGGAGCGTAGCCGAGAACCTGTCTCCGAAGCGGAATAACACGCACGCCTTATCACTAAAATTCCCAATCTAGCTCCTATCTTGAATGATTGAAAACACACGCATCTCAATTGGATGTGGCTGTTAGCGATTGAGACTGCCAGTTGCGTCAAGGCTCTGCAATCTATTGACTTGGAACGGAGGTCGCATTTCGTAGATAAGAGTTCTGAGAGAGTGGCCGAGCTCCACGTAACTTGCTTCCGGGGTATAAGAGGGGATGATTGTCACTAGTCAAAGGAAGGAGATGTCTTGATTCAAAGTCAATACTCTTTTCATATTGAACACATTCAAGATGTCAATGATTGATTCGTCAGATAGGCCATCTGCCCGTGTTGGCACGGGCTCGAAGTTGGATGAGAAACACGCCCTCGATCGAGCTGCCGATGTTCCACCCCTTGATGAAGAGTCTGGTGGAGGAATGTCAGAGGTAGCAGAAGTCAGGAAGGGTCTTCACTCACGCCATATTCAAATGATTGCCCTGGCAGGAACGATTGGGACTGGGCTCTTTCTCAGTTCAGGACGTGCCATCAGCCGGTCTGGACCCCTTGGAGCTTTGATTGGTTACCTCGTTATGGGAGCTGTTGCTGGTGTTGTGACTCTGGCCACTGCAGAGATGGGAGCGCTCGTACCCTTGAATGGAGGAATTGTTCGCTACTCGAGATATTGGGTTGACCCTGCTCTTTCATTTGCCAATGGGTGGAACTTGGTATATTCTTACAGTGTCTCAATGCCAGCTGAGATTGTGGCTGCGACTGTGCTCGTTGAATTCTGGATCACCATCAACGGTGCAATCTGGATCACGATATTCGGAGTGTTGATGTTGGCAAGTGGGTTCTGCATCATTCGTGTCTATGGCGAGATGGAGTTCGGCTTTTCTTTGATGAAGATAGCCCTGATTGTTGGTGTCAACCTTATGGTAAATCTCTCCTCCCATACCTAGCAAGCATTGCTAACACAGCATACAGGCATTGGTGATAACTTGCGGTGGAGGCCCCAACCATGAACCTATTGGCTTCAAATATTGTACGTCTCTGAAAATTCATTCACTCCTGTCTATGACCAACCATTTTCTCTCCTGGTGCATGTCGTGTCCTGCTCCTAGTACACATTCCTAAATTCAGTGCTAACGTTTCTCGTCTATCAGGGAAGAGACCCGGACCATTCGTGCAATACCTCGGAATAGATGGTTCTTTGGGACAGTTTCTCGGTGTTTGGACGGCCATGAATAACGCTTTGTACGCCTACTCCGGAATCGAGAGTATCACAGTTGCAGCAGCGGAGACAAAATCGCCCAGACGGGCTATACCAAATGCTGCCAAGAGGATATTTGGGCGTATTGCGTTGTTCTATGGTCAGTCTACCAGTACTTTCTAAGTGTTCAGTTTTAGCTAACACAGACAGTCATCTCAATCTTCATGCTTGGTCTCGTCGTTCCATCCGATGATCCCAATCTTTCCCATTACAGTGGTACTGCTTCTACCTCTCCGTTTGTGATTGCTGCGAAAAGAGCCGGCATCAAAGTCGTCCCATCTATCATTAATGCTGTTATTATCACATCAGCTTGGAGTTCCGGAAACTCGAATATTCTGAGCGGGTCCAGAGTGCTTTATGGTCTGGCCAAAGATGGTTTGGCTCCAAAAATCTTTACAAGACTCAACCGCTTTTCTGTGCCCTGGGTCGCGATCGCCATGTATGGAGTTCTTATGTGCTTGGCATATTTGACTGTCTCTTCCACAGCAAGCATTGTCTTCGACTGGTTGCAAGATTTGGTTTCCATCTCGACGCTGGTCAACTGGTTGACGATCCTTGTTACCTACCTTCGATTCTTCTACGGCTGCAAGAAGCAGGGAATTTCCAGGAAGTCTCTCCCATGGGCGGTTCACTTCCAGCCATACATTTCTTGGGCATCAATGATTCTTTGCATCCTTTTACTCATCACCGGCGGATATGTCAGTTTCATCCACGGCCACTGGGACAACGAGAGTTTCGTCTCGTCTTATGTCAACATTCCGATCTTCTTCATCCTGTTTTTCTCCTACAAGTACATCAAGAAAACCAAGATTATTGCTTTGGAGGATATGCCTATCCAAGGTTTCATCGATAGCTACATCCAAAACCCGGAACCAGAACCAAGGCCAAAGTCAAAACTTCGAAAGTTGAACTTCCTGTGGTCCTAATGGCAATAAAGGCGTCAGGCGGCTCGGAATTGTCGAAATGCGAGGGCACGATGGAAGGTTTGCAGCGGGGGACTCTGATGCTGCCATATCTGTCGGCTTCATTGATGATGATAATTGAAAAATATACACCGCATTCTTTGTTACTTAAAATCACTTCTGGAATCTTACATAGGAATGAACATATACCTTCGCTATCAGAAGGGTCCTACAATTTTGTTTGAAGACTTCCGTTCTCGTTCTTTGCTTGGAAAGAGTACCTTGAGTAATTCAATAAATGCATTGTTCATATCACCTTACATATCTTGGTGATGACATTACATCATTCGAACTTTTAAGAGAAACTTATTGTGGGAAAAGGGTAAATTTTCAACATACGAAATCATGGCACATGAAGTATAATGTGCCACTCTACTGTATAATCCCGTTGCTTTTGTCATTCCAGACTTCTGTTATCAGCTCGCCCGAAGTCAAGCGGAGTTTATGATGCCGGCCATGCTAACAATCTACAATAAAAATTCGTAAACGGAATTATCGATCTGAACTCTCTTCTCGGGCCCTCAATTGCCCTTCCCGTTGACCGAAGACCGAAGAGCTCGCAGCGCCGTTCCGACAATGCCACTCCGATGCGGGCACATACTTGCTCCCATGTTGTCTGAAGCACGACTCTGGCGGATCATATTATTTTGGAGAGACTGAGCTGCTCTATTTGAACCCTCCGAATCCTTCGCGGAGGGAGATAGTCTTGTGCATCTCCAGTGATCTTGGGAACGGTGGCTCCATGCCAACCGCGTGTGAGCTATGTTATATCGAAGAACCCAACATTGTGAATCGTGAAATGATAGGACAGAATCTGGAATTCTTAATTTCTTATAATCCAGACAAAATTTTGAGCCAACACCTTCCCCATCTAGTCACCGAAAAGCCCACTACAAATATGGCTCCACAAAAGCATATCGTCTTCGACATTGTAGGGACCTGCGTATCCTTTGGTCAGTGACTTCGATCGCAAATATACCAATCAATCCTAACATCACGGCAGACGTATTCTACAATTGCATGAATGAGATTCTTGGTCCTCGTTTGAATAAGCACTTTGTCAACGCCAAGCTCTTCGGGTTCGCCTGGACGGAAGCTGCAGAGCTGGAGTTCAACTTCTTGCTCAACTCGGGGGGGGGGGTAACACACCATTCAACGAAGTATTCAAAGCACTATTCTACCGTACTCTGTGGATGTCTAGAATTGAGGATACACGATCATTTGCGACTGACGAGGAGCGAGACTTGTGTCAAGCAGCATTCTCGAGACTAGAACTGAGACCTGGCTGCCGAAAGATGATGGCGAAATTGAGAGGGAATGGATTCACGATTTGGTGTCTTACTACGGGGGACAAAGCGAGAGTTAAAGGCTATTTTGATCGGGCGGGCTTTGAAATGCCGACAGAGAGTGTTGTCAGCTGCGATTCATTTGTTGAGACGGATGCGAATGGGAATAAGCTTGGTACAGGGGTATACAAGCCTTCTATGAGAGCTTACAGACCTATGTTGGCGACGATACTGGTTAAGGGATAACTTTGCAATCAGATTTCGAGGTGCATACTGCTCAGTCTTGGAGAAAGAGTCTTGTAAAGAGATTTTTGACAACGAAATGGATGTTGTTGCCGACTCGATCATAGAGATGGCGGACAGGATAGTCGAGAAGGTGGCATGCACTCGGCCTATAGCAATAGATTGCAATGAAACTTCATGTGTTCTGGATTTCCATATTACCATATGTCAGATGCTGCGGCGACAACATTAGACACCTTCAAGTATAGCGGATAAACGTAGCAATTAGATTTGCCCATCTACAGCTAGCTAGGCTGTATTGACAAGAAGCATCGACGCACAGTAAGCGAGGTCTTTGGTAGGAACCTCGACACCTAGATCTGGAGCAACCTTACAGCAGGGAGAATAGGATCAAATAGGGATGACATGCTCATATCATTCTTTTCTCCTAAATAAGTCCAACATCTCTTGATCCAATACTGCACAATATTTGCTGATGATTGGTTCAGTTCCGTGCGATTTTTTGTGTCTGTGTCTCATTCAGTATTTATGGAAACGAGTCTATGCCAAATATAGATCACCAACGCAGTGCCACAAAGCCTTTCTGTGGTGTTTGATGAGTAGAAATGGAAGAATTCAAATCCATTGTCTTATTTGCAATAACTACAACAAAAGTTCGTTATTCAACACCAGTCGGATCCCAATCACAAACCAGATGCTCATCCAGGTCATCCATAGCCTCCATATCCTTGGCGGAAACCTCGAAAGATGCCACATCAACATTGTTAACGATCCGTTCCTGCTTGATACTTCTCGGCAGCGTGATATAACCATGCTGTAATGACCACCTGATAAAGAGCTGTGCAGGCGTGCACGAGTATTTCTTCGATAGCCCAACGATCTTCGGATGATCAAATCGCATGGCTTGTGCAAGCGGGCAGTAAGCCTCGACTGCGATGTCGTGTTGCTGACAAAAGATCGTGATTGCGGTTTGGGTGTTGAAGGGATGCACTTCAATTTGATTGATGGCAGGCTTGATTTTAGGATTCGAGTCCAGGAGTTCTTGAAGCTACAAACATTTTAGTACGCTTAGAAGTAAGTAGTTTTGCTGACTTACATGTTTGACACCGTAATTCGAAACTCCTCCTGTCAAGACCTCTCCGTCTGCAATAGCATCCTCGACGGCCTTCCAACACTCCAGTCTCTTGGCTTTCCCACCATGCGGGCTATGCAAGAGATACAAGTCCATGTATCCCATGCCACTTTTCTCAAGGCCTGCTTTGATTGAACGGCGCGTGGCTTCATAGCTGGTGTTGTGCCTGACTTTGCTAGTGAACCACAAGTCCTTTCTCTGGAGACCTTCAGTGTTGTCTTTTGATTCTAGCCATGCGCTGATTGCGATTCCGCATTCACGCTCGTTGGCATAACATTCTGCACTGTCGATGGCCAGGTACCCCGCATTGAGTGAGTATCGTACTGCGTTTTCGGTATCCTTTCCTGAAGTCAAGTAGACTCCTAGCTGGATCTGCGGAATGAAGAGGCCGTTGTTCAGCTTGACTTTACTAGAAACTGAAATTGGAGTTGTTGGTGCCATTCTGAGAGTTGAAAATGTATTTGCTTGTTGTGGAAGAGCGTGAGGGTTGGAATGCAGTAAAGTCAAGCTACAAATTCTTCTAAGCCGAATGTGCTTCCTTATCGACCTACCTCAAGCTATGATAGCTTTTTTTAAAATGTGCATTACATCCCGAGCAACGGAACAAATGCGTCTCCACCGTCGGCAGCTACCCGTTGACAAGGTGGTTCAGGGGCAACATTTGCTAAGCGAGTGCCCACCGGCTGGCTCACAGTGATGGGATGACTTCAATACCACTTCGCAGCGGAGCGACCCTTATCTACTCCGAAACCTATCTTATCGATTATATAACTTGTGAGCTCTTATCAGAGTCTGGGCTAGATGAATTCCTAGGGTTACGTATCGTGAAGTCTGCTCCGAGATCCACTCCGTAGCGCTCCGAAGCTTGTCAACCTTTACGATACTGCCCAATGCATGGACTTAGTCGTAGCAATTGGGATATGAAGTCTGCTTGCGATTACATTTGATTGCGAAAGATCTCTTGATAAACGTTCGTCTCTCACCTGCCTGATTGTTATTCCTCGAAACAGCTACCTCTCGCATTCATTCTCTACACTTGCAGCCTCACAAATCGACACAATGGGCAGCATCGAACAAGCACCACCGAGCGATGAAGTTGCCACCGGTGGAAATATCAAGATCTCCTCATCATGGCTGAGCTCTGGACCAGCTGCCTTCGATTTCCGCACAGACACTATCACAACCCCTACCCTCTCTATGCTACAAGCAATCGCACAATCGTCATTGATGGACGACGTATACAAAGAAGATACAACTACTACCGAATTCGAGAAGTTCATAGCCGAATTGACTGGCAAGGAAGATGCTGTGCTTGTCATGTCCGGGACAATGGGAAACCAAATCGCCCTCCGGTCACACCTCACCCAGCCGCCACATGCAATCCTCTCCCACCACAGATCCCACATCCTGAACGCCGAAGCAGGTGGCTGTGCTGTCTTGTCACAGGCACATATGCAAGCGTCGTACCCAGCAAACGGGTTGTACTTGACTCTCGAGGATATCAAGCGCGACGCCGTGATCAGTAGTAACATCCACCATGCACCAACACGAGTAATCTCACTCGAAAACACCCTTGCAGGGACTATCACTCCACTTGCGGAGATCCAGAAAATATCAGCGTTTTCCCGGGAGAACGGCGTTAAAATGCACTTGGACGGAGCCAGAATTTGGGAAGCTGTAGCAGCCGGCGCAGGCTCGCTTAGGGAATATTTGGACTGTTTTGATACGGCACAGATGTGCTTTTCCAAAGGATTGGCTGCGCCGATAGGTAGTGTTATTGTTGGACCACGGAAGACCCTTGATCACTGTCGGTGGATCAGGAAGATGATTGGAGGTGGAGTTCGTCAGGCGGGTGTCATCTCGGCGGCTGCTCGAGTTGCTGTGGAGGAGAACTTTGGTAAAGGACCAAATGGCGAGGGTGGCAAACTCCGGGGGACACATGAGAAAGCTAAGATTATTGAGAAGATGTGGACTAGTAGAGGTGGAAAGGTCAGTCGGCCCGTGGAAACAAATATGGTGGTACTTGACCTTCCGTACAGCGGTATCGAAACAGCGGAACTCATTCGCGTTGGCAAGGAGGAAGGACTCAAAATAATGGGTGGCAGAATCGTGGTTCATTGTCAGATTGTTGATGAAGCGGTCATGCGCCTAGAGAGGGTTATGGAACGAGTGTTGGCAAAGAAATCTGTGGCGGTGGTTCAGGAGGAGAAATCGGACTACAGGTAGTGTACGTAGAAAATATAATCTGTTCGTGGCCAGATAAACACGACGCAGAAAGTGTGACGCATGAAAGAATTTTCTTGGGAAATTCCCTTGACAGCAAACTCCATGATCGCTCCAAGAGAATGCGATAATTTTGCGCAGCATTTTACTACAACAATTCGATTGTTTAGGCCTCGCCTACGAACTTCCCCAATCGAGGACCGGAGATAAGCGAATAAACAGTGACCGAGATTCCCTCTTAGTCGACTCCAATTTGAGAAGAATGCATCCACTATTGAACAAAGAGGATTGTTCCTCGATCGATTTCCTCAACGTTTCACTTTGTCAAATACCTGAGAGGCAGTGCGCGAGAGCTCGCAGAATTACAGCCAGCGCACTGACTCTTACATTGCTCCTGATCAAGTACGTACGTACATTTGTATCGGCTATAAGTACATGAGCCATCCGGCAAACAGCAGACTCTTAGCCGGGGATCGAACGAATCTGAAACCAAGCAGAATGGAAGCACAAAAAAAGAAGCGTGCCTGTCATTAGGTAAAAGTAACCTGAAAAGGTAAGAACATACGCAAAATATCAAGGGACAAGTTTAGTGACCAGAAAACATCATTTACAGAATATTAATTGGATTTTCATAAGCTTGCTTACTGACTAGTAGAACTGGTGGTGGTAGTACACCATGCATGCCCGTTTGCATTTTAGTGACCTTTCGGGCGATTTCAAGTGCGACTCAGCACATTTCACGACCAAAAAAATGCCAAAAAAAATCGATTCAGGTCGTACCCGGGCTCGAACCGGGGATTCGAGAAACATTCTTTGCAGAACATGATTCTGTTTTCAGAATCTCACGTGCTAACCGCTACACTATACCTATTGATATGTTAATAACTGGTGAAGGGAGGAGTTGTTTTGGGCTACTTACAACCGTCGTGATGTCGGAAAGTTGTTATTTGAATACATATGTGAAACAGTGGAATGTAGGGCTTTGTGGGATCTGTGACGTTTGTGTGACTCGGCAGTTATGCCGCTCCACTCCAAACCCACCATCACTCCACTCTCGAATTATCCTTGGCAACTATGCTCTGGAATTTGTCAGCTTCTTACAGGAGTCTCGTTGGTGGTTCTCCATTTGCTTCCAGAGGGGTTTTCCTGTAGTAAATTCAAAGCTCCTAGGTAAGCTGTATCACGAAGAAGTTCTTTAAAACTTCGCACTAGGCGTATGCGGATTTCCTAGTCGTACTTAGAGAGCTCAGGCGATGCTTCAGAAATTGAACCATTGTTATTTGGATCGCATCTCCTCATTAGATTTCTCTTCATGGGTTGCAGATATGCTCTAGCATTATTCAAAAGCTAGCCACTGCGGCAATAATTTCATGCAACCCAACAGCCGGCCAGATGCAGCAGATACTACACTCCCTATACAAAACAGCCATGCACATTCAAATCTCTTTTATCCTCAAGATCCAGGATAGTCCATCCCCTTATTCAAAAACGGTGGAACGCCATCCTCAAAGCTTCCCCTCCTTCCCCAGTTTCTCGGCTGTCGCTTCAAAAAGGCACCTACGGCACCCAGATACCCCTCATGTCGCAAGAAATACGCTTTCTTCTCACCACCACTCCAGAATTTGATTGCATAGCTCAGAGTATTCATCGTCTGTCTGTGACCTCTGATGAAACTGCCTCCGAAATAAATCGTAGATAGAGAATGCTTCTCGGATTGAAGATAGGCGATTTGTCCTATGTTGTTGGAAATGGCATAGAGCAAGGAACGAGAAATATCAGGAGCTGAGAATGGTGGCGAGGCGTGCTCTTGTGTTGGAGCGTCGCCCGGACGAGACGATGCGAATTGAGAAGATGACTTGGAATCATCGTTTGCAAGACCCCCGCTATCTTCTGCCTCCTGCTCGGCTTCCCGCTTCATTCGAAAAACCTTCCCGAACGAGCTTGCAATTGTGCTGCTCTTCAGTCCTATCTTTCCATAATCCCCTCCGTAGATATCGCCTACTAACATGTCGACTTTGGCATTGTCGCCACGCTCGGCATTTGCAAGCATATCGTCGAACGTACGAGCTCCTGTCAGTAGAGACAGAAGTCCCCAAAGTGTTCCACCTCCTAAAGAAGTTCCACCAACTCTTTGGAAGTGTTTTGGCCCAGAAACTTTGATCATGCTGACACCAGATCCTATGTTGACGAGCAAGTATGGATATATGTCCGCTCTCGGTTCTTCGAAATGTATAGGGTCTGTTTCGCTGTATGTGAATACCTCGCGGGGTATTTCTGTGATGAAAAAGTCCAGTCCTATTCCTGATTAGAGTACGATCGATTGCTGCGAGGGCATTGTGCCTACCGATAATCAAACATTCCATTTCCTCCTCTCTCGACACATCCACTCCCAGAGCTTCTCGAACCTTGTCATAGAACTTATATGCTCCCCCTCCTGTAGCCATAACACAAAGCTCTCCTGGCCTGGATCCATTGAGCTTCTGTTGTTTGATTTTGTGCTGTTTCATGAATTCTATGCAGTCATCTATCCGGTCCGTCTCGAAGGTTATAAAATTCAACCTTCCACCAGGGTCCCGGGAATGTGGTTCTCGGGAGAAGTATACGAGCTTTGCCAAAGAACCTCCGATCTGCCATTGGAATTAGAATATGTTCTTCGCAGCTACCCGAGAGGGCAGGTGTAGAGGAGAGACATACGTCCACAGCTATGTGGCTCACCACTGCTGTATGATTCGGCAATCTGATGTCCTTCGTCTCATGGGTTCCCCCATTCGGATTTCCATTGGGAGAACCTTCGGTGTCATGGTCCACGATGAATGCGCCTTTCACATTGATTTTTACTGCCCCAGGATGTATGATGGTGCTGTCTATCTCCGCGGTATTTGTGCGCATGCGGAGGGGTATGGCGGGGTTTCCATCTTGCGACTCGACGCCGGAGCGTAAAGGTTCAGTCTGCGGCGCATCCGCAGACATTGCGGACTGTTGCTGGCGTTCGTGCCAGGAAGAATATGGGGTTTAAGGAGGCATCAAGAAATTGTACGTGGAGGACGTCCGGCCGGGCGTAGGTGGGTGAGAATGACTGATTACTCTAATTCTGGATCCCTCGACCCTTATCGATAAAATTTGGACCAACTTCCCGTTCACCGGCGTCAGCCAACCCTCATCCGAGGCAATTGGTTATTGTGCCAGACACAGATGAAATAGAGTTCCTTGGGCACAAAGTGAATGTCCTACCGGTGACTTGGGTAAATTCAGTCAACGAAGCTTGAAGTTCAAAATGGGTCGAGTCATGATTCTATCTACGATGTGCTATGGTCCATCAACGCTTTGCGCCCAGAATAAAATTACACGTTCTACTCAATAGACCCTGCTGCTTTTCTTCCCTCATTTATTGTCCTCTCATCCAAAAGTCTTGTTCATAAATTGATGTGCCAATTCCACTCCTAGGAAAGTCGCTGCATTGGCGGGAACAGCTCTCGCTAGAGCTGGCCCAAACCCGGGGAAGAAGGATTTGAACCCACCGTTCTTATACAATCCCGATATCACACCTCCTACTGTCGGCTTCCCCTCCATTGTCTGCAACCTACTCTTCACAGTATCGACTGGGAAGACAGGAATCCACATAGCAACACCAGCAGCTGCCCCAGCGCAAGTCACAGCAGGTAGACTGAGTGCTCCAGGCTTGCCTGTAGCTGGGTCAACTGGTGTGAGTTTTCGCTTGATGATTTCGTAGGTCGCGAAGTATGCTGCTGATCCAGGTCCGTCTCGTGCAAGTGTTGCGAAAGAGCCGCGGAAGACAGATCGTACACCGCCCTCCTTGTATAGTTGGCGCACGACATCAACACCACCACTGTATTTGGGCTTCTCGCCCGGCGCAAGCTGCTTCTGGCCTTGGATCTGTAGCAGGACCTTTACTCGCTCGAAGGGTGCGGTAATGAGGGTCATAGGAATCGCCGAAAAGAAACCAGCAGCTGCGACTTGGCCTACAGAGAATTGATTGTCTGTGACTGTAGAATACTTGCGTACAAGACTCTTCCCCACATCGTAACCCCAGAATGAAACAGCAACTGCATAAGGAATCAGTATTGCCATTCTAACAACAGGCCCAATTTCAGTAGAACTTACACATGGGCGTCACACCCACCAAAGGCGCGCTGACACCAGCATATAAACCCCTCCTCAGTCCATCTCTTGCGACACTCTTCCTCACCACATCTAGTGCGCTGGAATACAGCCCCCGTTCTGCAGTCTGCAACCTTACTTTGACCAGATCAAAAGGATGCCCGACAATCACTGCACATACACCTCCAAATCCACCGGCTGCCAAACTTCTCAGACCCGCGAGTGACTTCTTCTCGGCTTCTTTGACCGTTTCCTTAAGCTCTTCTTTTGATTCGGGAACATGGGGAAGCTTATCCGAGATGGCTGGCGGTAGAGCTTCAATCTTTTGATTGATTTGCGTGCCGGTAGATGACACAGAGGGTGCCATGGTGAGGGTAGAGGGGAGAGTGTACAAAATTTAGGAAGATCAGACAGCAAGAAGAAAAGAAAAAAGGACAGCTGGGTAAAATCGGTTGTTTCTACAACGAAGCCTCGTCGTCTCCGGACGTCCTTGGAGTTGCCGAGGCTGGAAGCTCTCGGCTGCTGTCATTGGTGGTACAGCCAAGCTCTTGCCTTACACCCCGGAACAAGCACATGTCATCGCGCCAAGTTAGGACATTAATTGCCAGCCTCGCGACCTTCGAAATTCACAGATGTACCCAACGACTGATATCGCTTGAAATTTGTGATTTTTGGTTCATCTTGAAATCTATCAACCTCCTATGTCTGGGGCCCTGTACATGGGGCGAAACCACCAAAGATAAACCCATCTGGCACTCCCACGACACCGCATCGGACCTTGACGCCACAATGGACGAATTTACTGTGGACGCGTTTGTCAATCGAGATGATCCTATACCTGTCATCTCCTTTGATGCTGCAGAGGATCTTTCAGATGAAGTCGACGATGTCTCGGATGTCGACCGCAAGAGGGACCGGTTCAGAAGACGGGGGAAGGATGTAAAGGAAAACATAAAGAAGGTCCAGCAGAGAGCATCGGAAACAGGATCCAGCATACAAGACCGGCTGCTCGAGAAGTACTTGCCAATGATTATCCATAAGACTCTCAGTAGCTAACATTATGAAGATTACTCCAGCAAGTAATACCGATCGAAGACCTATCAGCTTCTCGAGCCGAAGCATCCCCCGCACAAGACTTCACAACTCGGCCCTCCTTCTCCCTGCCTACAATGTCTGCGAACTTCCGTCGATTCAACGCACGAATCGGAGTAGTGTTTGTATTCCAAGCGAAGGTTATACGACTTCTGTCATGGAATACACCTACGCATACCCTGTCCTTCCTCGCAATATACACCTTCATTTGCCTGGACCCGTACCTTTTGACCGTTCTGCCATTCGCAGTCATTCTCCTTGCTCTCCTCATACCCGCCTTCATAGCAAGACATCCAGCTCCACCCCCTACGATTACCACGTTCTCCTCACACACTGCGCCTTTCGGATATAATGCGGCAGGGCCTCCATTGGCACCAGCACCAACTGTGAAGCCAGTGAAAGAGCTGTCTAAGGACTTCTTTCGCAATATGCGAGATTTACAGAACTGTATGGAGGACTTCAGTCGCGTTCATGACAAAGTCATTAGTCTCTTGACGCCTCCCACCAACTTCTCAAACGAGCCTCTATCTTCCACTCTTTTCCTCTTTGCATTTTCCACTGCGCTTGTTATGTTCATTGCCTCTCACCTCCTACCCTGGCGAATCATATTTCTCTCCATCGGGTGGATCATCACGGCGTCCAGCCATCCAACAATTCAGCGGCAGCTGATCACAACTCACAAGACACATGTCGCACCTCGGGAGAAAGAAGCAAAGTCCTATCTCGACGCTTGGATAGCTAAGGATATCATCTTGGACTCCGCACCAGAAACACGAGAAGTCGAAATTTTCGAGCTTCAACGACTCTCTTCAGCTGGAGAATGGGAAAGCTGGCTGTTTACCTCGAGCCCCTATGACCCCTTAAGCGAGACACGAATTCGTTCTGAACGTCCTAAAGGAACACGATTTTTCGAAGACGTGCAACCACCACATGGATGGGAATGGAGTGAGAAGAAATGGGCTCTTGATTTGTGGTCTCGGGAATGGGTCGAGGAGCGCATCATTACTGGTGTGGAAGTCGAGACTGAGGGGGAGAGATGGGTCTATGATATTCGCTACGAGTATGATGATGCGGACCTAGGCCTGATGTATGGCGGTGGTGATAGTGAGCATCTAGCTACGCCGACCAAGGCGAAGAAGAAGATGCTTCCGAGTTGGGAGGACGGCAGTGATGCTGAGAATGAAGGAAGAGGTAGGAGGGGCGAGTGGAGACGGCGGAGATGGGTGAGGATGGTGAAGAGAAAATGGCAGGCTAGGAGGTCCGTGTCCGATGGAAGTAGAATATGATCTTGGCGTTTTTTTTGGTCTGGGAAATTAGCGAGGCGTTTGGTTGTATACCCGCGTAAGTGGATACTAAGAGTAGCAGACTGGAGGCCATGAGACATGAACCCCATCAGAAGATGATGATATGACCTTCCAACTGCCAATTTTTATAGCTGAGTCTGTGAAGTCAGTCCGGGGAATTGTTGTTGCTCTTTAGTCCTATTATTCCCCACTTCAACACACTTTTGGCCATCTTTGAGTGCAGTTGGCGTACGGCTGTTCAAACATGTTGTGTTTTAGGCGAGGGGAGAATAGGGGGAGCAAGTGAATGCTTAGCGAAGAATCAAGATGAAGCTTAAATATGTACATAAAACGACGTCTTTATCTATTCCGCATCTAGCGGACAAACAGGAGGTGTATCGTTAACCTGAATCCCTCCTCTCTTCTTCTCCGCCGAATCATGAAACGGCAACTTCCACCCTCCCTCGGACTCCGGGGTCGCCAGCCACAATCTCATTAGATGTCTCCTTGGGGCCGGTGGTGCATGATCCTTATACTCCGTCCTGGCATGCAACACATGCTCATTACTCAAGAACTGGATATCTCCAACCTCGAGAATCATATGCAGTCTCAAGCGATGGCACGTCTCTTCCAGCACCTGCGCCGCCTCCAATTGCTCTGGAGACAGCGGAGGAATGACACCGGCGTCCATAAACCGGCTGAGACTCTTAACATAGTAGGGATCCCATTTGCTGTATACGCGGCCATTCTCACCTCGCTCGAGGTAGAAGACGGAGGTCTTGATGTAGGGCTCTTCGCCGACGCTCGTCTCGCCTTTACGGTCAAAATACCAGATGGGCTTTGTGAGCGTCTCGGCGACGTCTGGGCGTTCCTTTTGCAGGGTGTTCCAGACGTGGTGGGATGAGACGATGTCAGATTCGCCGCCTTCAAGGGCACGCGCTATACAGAGCAGACCTACGATGTCTGAGTCGTCGGCGTGGAAGAATTGACTATGTAGAAGTCAGTATGACACAATCATGCAAATGCGGAAAGGACATACCGTGCATTTGTCCTGTAGATTCGAACTTTGTGAGTCTGTGTTGGATCATCGCCAACATCTTGGACGTGACCGAGGACATGGCCTCGACCATTTTGACTGACAAAGTAGCCAAGAACAGTACCCAAGCCCATGTATGCAACTGCAGATTTGTGGTTGCCCCATTTCTCAACTGGGAAGCACTTGAACAAGATAAACCCCTTGCCGTTTAGTATCTCAGTGCGGACAGAGTTCAGCAAGACCGAAAGCTTGGGGATAATGAAGTTCTCCTGGTACTATGCATTAGTAGTGAACGAAGAGGACTTTTGGGTCTGCTAACCTTAGAAATTCCAGTCAATGGTGTCTTATCAGCCAAAAACTTATCCGCAGCAGCGCTCAATTCGGCTATTTCCTCATCGTTGAAAACATGCACCCATCTCTCCGGATTATCTTTGTAGTCTTCTGCCTTCCAGACAGTCTCGCCTGTAATCTCCTTGGGGAAACTTGAGTATGGCTTGATATGGTCGAGCAACGGTGGATGTTGACCTGAGGTCTTAATACCGTCAGGAAATATTTTTCTGTCCACAGACTTTTGGGAGGGGTTTGACAATGGGTGGGGTGCCGTTGGCTGAGTTTCGAGAAGTGATGGTGCCATAGTGGTTTGCAGTAAGTCGAGTGAAGCGGAATCAATTTAGAAGTAGATTTGTTACCTTGAAGAAAGAGAACAGAAGGAAGAAAATATTGAGAAAATAGATATGCGAATAGACCTACTTTTGTATCGACAATGACGAGGATTGGATATGGTGCCGATCACCAATTGCGTGCTTTCTTAGCAAAGTGTCCCAATTCCTACCGGTATCCCGCTGCACGGTAATAATAACTCAGGCTCCCCAGACCTTGAACTCCTGCCCCTCTTCTGCACCCCACCTTTGTCTTATCGAAATGCACGGACCACAAGCTTAGCGAGAAACCTGAGTGACTAAGCTTTGACAGCTGATGTCTTGGCATAAACTGGCATGTGATGTTCAGAACCTGGAATTGCTGCCCTGCGGCTGCGGACGAGTTGAGTGCTCACATATCGCATGTGACAATGCGACGAAGGCAATTCCGCCTCCAACCCAACTCTCCCGAGGCAGATGGTGACGGTGACACTTAACAAACACATGTCGCTCATCTCCCCATGTACAAGTTGTTTCTTCTAAGCGCACCCATTATCGACTGAGTTGTACATCGAGGACTGAAGTCTGGTCGTTGACCGCTTCGACCGAACAGCGACCCGAATCTGCGCCGAGTATACCTCCTATGTCACGAATGGGGCCCGAAAGTTGACGGTACGATTTCGACACGGACTATCTCTGCACGCATTCCAGACTTCTTTGCAACATAAAGCGCACTATCCTAAGCTACCATCGGCGGTTGTGAGCGAAGATGGAGGATCACATGCAACGGGAGCAGCCTCCTTCATATACACAATCCCACGATCCCCAGTCTCTGAATTTTCCATCTGTTCCCACAGCAGATCCACCACCTATCCACCATGAACGTGTATTACCGCCGCTACCACATCAGCCAGCAGAGCCACGATTTCGAGCAGAGGAGCACCAGTTTGTGTGGCCGTCCTCGAATCCGTTAACAGCATATTACCAACCCGGACCCTCGGCATTGTCACCGAAGACTCAAAGCTCCATGGGGATGGACTCTCCGCAGACGATGGATCTTGATGGGACGGACAGCAGGGGACGGCGAGGTGGAAGCGTGTTGTCTATTGACGATCCGGATGTGCGACTTGCGGCTGAAGCGCTGGGAGATCTTCGAGCAGGTACGTAACTTTAAGGAACATGTAGGTAAATGCAGTATAACTTACTCATTACAGACTTCGTAGGCTCGCCTCAGCAAAATAGCAGATCCTTACCTCCATCTTCCCCTCGCAGTTATCCAGCTGGAGGAGCGCAACCTGAGCCCCTCCTTTCTCTCCTCACCACATCGCATCCAATAATTGGTACCGCAATTGGCGGCTCTTTATCCGCTTACTCGGCCTCGAAAAACTACAGTCCGCGATTCAAATCGAGCGCTGAATATGTTGAAAGAAGGTTCACGCCGGTCGTAAATACCGTGGGTTCAGTTGGGCGCATAACTGGTGTCGAAGGAGGGGTGCGTTGGTTCCTCGGCGGACGAAAACCAAGTCATCACCAACCTGATGGGGAACAAGATTCGCAAGTTTCTAACAAGAGGAGGAAAGTAGGCACAGAGGATGTGGATATGGAATCCAACGGCCAACATGAATCATACCCTGTCCATAGACAGGATCTACAGCACCGACAGCGCAGACCAAGCCAAGGATCGACAGTTGAGAGTTTACCAGCCTATGATGAGTACCGTAGTCCCAGCTATGAAGCCAATGCTTTGATTCCTACACGGTCGCAAGACGAGCCAAGATCACCAGGAAGTTCGTGGCAGTCGCGACTCGTTTTATCAACGAGCGGTCTTAGTGTCGCAATGAGCGAAGAATCCCTCCGGAGCCTGAAGTACTGTCTTGGTTGGCTTCGTTGGGCAAATGAGCATATCGGAAAAGTCATCCTGGCTCTAAAGAGCGCCCTGGAACAATACGACAACGGCAACAGAGTAAACAACTCAGGGTCGATCGAAGGCTCCGAGCAGTCTGGCCAGCTTATTGTCCGCAGCGATGCAGAGCGCTCTGAACTGAACGCCAAAATCGCTGAACTGAAAAGAGATGTCCTAAAAACTCTCAAGGAAGTTGTAGATATCGTGTCCAAATATGCTGGTGGCGCCCTTCCAGAAAACGCCAGGGTGCTTGTCCGAAGACACCTCACTTCACTACCCCAACGATTTAGACTCGCTAGTTCGAGGCCAACAGAAGGTGGCCGAAGTGGTGAGAATGCTGATATGGAGGTTACCGAGGGCGCCAACCGTGTTCTGGTGCTGGCGAAAGAAGGGCTAGATATGATGGCGCAAGTATCTGGAGTATTAGATGGCACAATTGTCAGTGCTGAGGAATGGTGTGAACGTTTAAGACGCTCTCGAAGAGAAGATGGCGAGCGGGAAAATCCTCTTTCGCCCATGGAGAAGCCTCCTTCGGAACTACCGCCAATGAACAGCGGTATGAATGGATTCGGTGGAGTTCCCGATGTGAAGATGGGTTGAAAATATACTAGTATCTCTTTCTTTTGTTTGGGTGGGCTGGTGCTGGAAATCTACTGGAGTTGTCAGCGGCTCGGATATATACCATATGAATGAAATGTTTGATGTTTGCTTTTGCCATTGTTCAGTACAAAATCTCCTGGAGGCGAAGTGGTCTTGCATGAATCACATCGCCGTCTACAAGTAAATCACTCCGAGCTGGCGTGAGTGACACAAATTCCTCTGAAAGGAATGCAGAGGGCTTGGGCCATTAACCGAAGCTTCTATGAGTCCCCTGAACCGCCTGATCCTAGCAGCTTTCGGGCGCGGGGTCTAGCCTCCGGGTAGTGCTGATCGCCTGCCTTCACTTTACCTTAACGTCACTCTCGCTCTTACTCACTCACTTCCCAAACCTGCACTACACTTCACCACGCAGAAGTTCCTGCCACCTGGGATTCTGTCGAAAGAGCACTTCCAGTAGCCATGGCGGGTGGTTCAATAGATATGGACCAGCCAGGCAATTATCCTATCGTCCTGAGCGACGCCTTACTGGGCAGGGCAACTGGCAAAACCGAGACGTTTACAGGAATCAGATGTACTACAACTTTCTCGTTGAATGATCAGGGCTGACAATATCTGGGCAGATAACCACAAACCAGATCCTTCTGCAGACTCGTCACAGAATTCCCTTCACCTCCAACCTTCAGATTCCGATCATAACGGCTACGACCTCTCCCTCAAAGACGACTCCGACGATTATTCCTATCAAGGCGTGCGAAATTCAAGCAGCGATCAATATGTCCTCATCTTCAACCCCGAAAAGAAACATTTCGTTCTACATCAGGTCGATTCTACATTTGACATGAACCTCACAAGTGCTCCTTGGATACAAGATGCTTCCAAATTACGGACACAATATCCCCAGCTGCCTACAACCAAGAGCCAAAGCTCGGCACCACAAAGAAAAGTGTCAAAAGGATCCAAGAAAACTGATCCAACGAAGGCCGCGCCACCCCGCCGGAAAGTCGAGAAACCAAAGAAGCCCAAGCCAGCACCGGTCATTCGCGAACCTACGCCGGAGGAGGAAGATTCTGACGATGGGCTTACGATTGAATACCCAGAAGCGCCCCCGAACTACGAATACAAGTCCACCCCAATCTTTGACCGAGCTGTCAGCGAACCAAGTGACGAGGATGAAGACGCTGAAGGAGAGGAGATTGATGAGGATGAAGAGCGGAATCAAGACGTGGACCACCTCAAATTGCCAAGTCCTGCGAACAACAATAATGGCGGAATTAGTGATGAGGATATAGAAATGGATCTTGCGGCCGAATTGGAACAGGACCTTGAACAAGCTTTGAGGGCAGATGCCGATGAGAGCGATGAGAGTGAGGAGGAGTAATGATTGATGGGTAGCTGGTTGGATAGATAGATGGATACGGCGTTCGGGTCAGGGAAATAGGCATCTGGTGTTCGGGGAACTCCGGATATCATTATATCTGCTATTTTTTTACATCATGGAGCACAGGGTCAGTGCCTGGTCATTTATTGCATTCACATGAGTGGAGAACGTTGCTATTTGATCCATTCCTCGGACAGCGATAAAGCGCCAAGTTCTGTTATTATTGTTATCATGTTGTTCAAGCATCTTTCAGATTCTACGTACATGTCGTAATGTTCGATCGAGAAACAATATGCAACTTCGGAATTTAGGGCTCTTCAACTCCATGATGTCCTCTCCACATCGAAAGTTTGACTTCTGACGATGGTTGAAAGTACCTATCAGCAGAGGATGGCCATCAGCATGGTATCACGGCATTCAGTCGACTTCTCCTGCACGACTTACTAATGACAGGATCATGACAAATACCAACAATCACCAGCAGCACCCTGGCAGTCCGTTCTTTTCTCCTGCTGCACAACGTGCCCTTTTCTCTCTCTGCCTTCCTATTGCGTGTGGAGATTCTGAGTGATCATATGCGTTGGATACACGTTCTTTCCCCAGGAATTATCCTTGAGATATGACCTAGTACTCAGGGCCTGCGGCACGAGCCGTCACATCGGCGCGAGTGTTTTGGACAGCATGGCAAGTCCATGATGCTTCTGTATTGGCCCCAAGTGGGTAAATCGTTCGTGACTGTAGAACTGACCTCGCTCTTGAACATCATATATGTCGATATGATGTTAGCTCGTTTGGGCATACAGCAACCCTGCAGGTATCTGTCCCTATCCTGCCAATGAGTTCTGAGAGTAAGGTATGAATATGCTGTGTCCAGTCGGCTTTACGATCTTGAAGGATATGTCTCACGCCCTTCTTGGTTAGTAAGCAGTCTTGCATCTTTCATCTCCACCGTGAATGGAAGGTCAATGGAGACGGAAATAACCGTATTTTGGCATTCTACGATTACGATACTCCTTTATTTGCCTTTCAGATCATCCGATTCTAAACCTTGGCCGATCATTACTCAACACTTGTTGTTTCAAGGTTGACCATGACTGATGCACGCCAGTTCGCCTGGGTCAACAAGAATGCTTCGAACATTGCGTCTAAGGACCACATCACTATAGATAACTCTCATGCTCAAGTAGTGACTCAGAATCAGAGACGGCAACATTCCACGAGGTATTCGAAGAAGTCAACATCCAATAAGCGACTCGATTGCCGCAAGCCATTGTCACCGGTACAGCAAATCAAGGAGAAGAGCAAAGCAGGTAAAAATCAACAAGTTTCAATAGTACAGGCCCTTAACCTACATGCGTCCCGAATAATCCTACATGTGATTCGATCTTCATCGAGCAACTTGATCCCTTCATATCACTTGCTGCTAAAACAACTCCTCATGAGAGAAACTTGATACAGTATTGTAAGCCTCACTTGATTCTCAAGTACATATTGAAAGCTCACTCAATTGCAGATATCATCATTACTCCTGCTCGCGTCTATGGAACTCATGAGGTATCGCACGTTTGTCAAGTACAAGACCGGACATTCATACTCGTTCAGCGATGCAATGACTGGCTTCGAGGCGTGATCCTCCCTGCAGAAGTCGATATCCTTGGCAGTAAAGCAGCAGAAGTATCGATGTTAGTTCTGTCACGTAGAGCTTCAATCTATCGCTCTGCTCGGGAAGATCTCAGCATTCCCAAGTCTAGTTACTTTGACACGGCGATCACTAGGATTCCGACTATCGCTTTGCCGAGCACAGGATTGGCTGTTCCACTGCGGATGCACAGCAACATCTTGGGATTGTGAAGCAGCTGATTGTTGATCGGGGACACCGTTGGAAGAGGATGCCGATTGCCATTGTTGCGACGTTAGTCTGGCTTGGAAGTGGACTTTGCTGCGTTTCCTGACCTGGACTCATTGGAGGTCGCTATAACTGCTTTCGATCGGTCACTACTCTTGTTTTCCCGCAGTAATCTCTACCGATCTGAGCTATACAGAGAGAGTTCGAAGTGACAGCATGACCAAAGTCTTTCAAAAACCCATGACCAACTTTTTCAACAGGTTTTCGGCCCAGAATCGTCATTACATCCCTCCCTCCAGCCGGACTTCCATGATCAAGCACGAGCGCACTACAGGAGCTACCTGGCGATCCCCTGGATGTTCAACCGCCTACTCTATGACCTTCGCGCAAAGAACATCCCATTTCTACACCGTATAGGTAAACTCGTCGCAATCAGAGGCCAGACGAAACCCAAAGGTCTTACCATTCTCTTCATTATTATGGACTGCCTAACACATATTGGCGTGCCTCAGAACGGACAGGAAAGCAATGCTCTTGATATGATTGTATGCCGTGGGCCTGATGACCGAAGGATTATCTGGTGGTGGGAGACTGTTGATGCTGTTGAGATCATGTTGCTTATGAAGGAGGAAATGAGGCATTGCGTGATAGTATTACTATTTGCTTCGCTTATAGAATATGGAAAATTCAATGAGATGACGGAGGACTGCCTGGTACCGAATGTGATGGATGAGGTTAGGAAGGGCTGGTTCGCTAGCAGGAGAGAAGTTGACAAATAACGGTGGCCAAAAGTCTGCTACGTGGAGATTCATACGAACATTCCCAGGGTCCAATCGATGTACTGGTCATAAGGTGGTCTTAGGCTATGATGTGAATTTTGGGCAGGCCACTGGCGTTTGTTTATGTTTGAAGTGGAGCTCGGGTGGGTCTCGCTTAAGGCTGGTCTTGGGAAGCAAGGAGTTGAAAGTTCTCTTTTTTTCTTTGATATCATTTGGCGCTAGCACTGTACTCACTACCTAAGCAAGTCGACCGGAGCTTGACTATGTAGGTCCTAATGACGCGTCAATGATCGTTATGCGAATATATCTCTCGATTGCGCTTCTCAACTCGAAAGTACCCACTTCTGAAGTAAATAGCTCGGCAGCCTTGCGAAGCGAGGTGAGAAAGGATTCCGAATTATGACGTTTGGCTACTCGGAATTTTCCATTTATTACACTCTGAAGTAATGAGTTCCTATTAGTCAATAGATAACGGCTGGATCATATCTCAACATTTCTCCTACTGAGCTAGACCTCTTTCACAGCCGTCTAACGTAGCGCCTCTTAATCTTGGCAGCCACGACTTTCGTGCCGTGCCCAGCCTGTCACTTTTCTTTTCCTCATTTTCAGCACGCACCACATCTTAAAAGGCCACCCAGATCTTCGGCGCAACTTCCAGGTTTGACAGCGGCTGAGAGATTGTGGAGATAAGGCGAGCTGGGAAGAGAGATCGGGGGCCTGGTCGTGATCCGACGTGGGAATGACACGGTAATTCTTTGGTATCGTTATATGTCCCCTGTTCTAATATGCCTTGTTATTGATGCTTTAGGAAGGGGACGGAAGTCCTGCAGGAAGCGTGGGAGTAGAAAGCAAAACCCAACATACGTTTCAAGATTTATCATATCACGATATTTGACTATTCATGAGACTAGTCACAATTTTCATCTTGATAGACTTTCCACGACATTACAATTGCTTTCAAAGACATCTGCAAGACTCACCTTCTGCCATGATTAATCTGGACGAGCGGGGTACTGGTCACAATGACGGGCCGCCTGTGCGTGCCGTCTCCCTCGTCAAAGCCAGCCCCGGCGACGAAAACCTCCCTTGTTGTGGCGTTTTGAGGTGACGGCTGTGCATTATTGCGTTTCAATGGAAAGGCAACCCGCTTCCACGTTACCAGCACCATAAAAAGCAGCCTTGTTCCTTGATCTGCTCAGGAGAAGAGGCACGGCATCTGCCGGTGAACATGCGGCCTCTATCACATATCAGTGCACATCACACCCGCTGGCAAATAAGTTGTCACTATCATAAAGCTCATGCACCACTTCACAGCCTCGGTGAGCCGTCTAGGCGGACTTGCCGTCCTTCTACTTGATCATGTTGGCTCCCTCGATTGTCGTGTCGTATCTTGGGCTTAGAGGCACGTGGAGGCGTGCACCATCGATATGATATAGTCGGAGGCGGCACAGCTTCATGCTCTTCTCCGTTATGGCTCCCTCATAAGCACATTTGTCTCGTCTTTTTCTTTTCATCTTGTGGTCTTGCCTAAACTTCTGTGATCTAGTCATGACTTCTTTCGAAATTCCTCCAGAGTTGCTTCCATATCTTATTGGGAGCAAAACGGATTTCTCTTCACTGCAACCATCAATACTCAAAGTCAATATCATCTTCGTAGCAGCAATTGTTCTCACTACCGGCTTGAGGTTTGTGGTCCGTTTCCGTATGCTTCGGTCTGCCGGTTCGGACGATCGTAAGTACCCAGAATAAGAGCTGCAAATTCACAGCCCACTCACTAACGTGTCCTTAGTCCTTATGATTGTAGCAGTCACATTTGCATTACTATTGTCAACTTCATGCCTTCTAGGGAGGCACTATGGTCTTGGGAAGCATTTATGGAACCTCAACTCGGACATTACCAAATTGCCACAAAGCGTTGGAGAGATCACGAAGTCGTTATATGGCTGTTACCTGGCATACGCTACTGCAATCACATTCACGAAGTACTCAATAATGGCTACCTACCTGAGGATCTTCCCCAAAGGTAGACTTCACTACACGGTCTACGCAGCAGGTGTAATCGTGACGTGCTTCTGGCTCTGCTCAATCTTCGCCATCATCTTCACATGCACCCCAGTGCAAGGAGCTTGGGATTACTCAATGGACAGGAAATGTATCGACATTGTGATGTACTTCTACATTGCTGCTGGTTTCAACATTGCCACAGACCTGCTGTTGTGCTTCCTTCCTCTGCCAACCATCTGGGCATTGCGAATGCCGAAGACACAGCGGGTCGTGGTCTGCGTACTCTTCGGCATGGGAACTTTGTGAGCCTCGACGTACCACCATGAGCCTTCTCTCGGCTGACCTTTGTAGTGCCTGTGTTGCAAGCACCATCAGACTCACCCAATTGAAGAGTCTGACCGGCTACGATATTTCCTGTACGTACTGTAAAATTTCACCATCGCTTCAGGAGCTAACATCTAATACAGACCAAGCAGTAAGATCTCTCAACTGGAGCGTCATCGAAGTCGGGACTGCCATAATCTGTGCATCGCTCTCGTCCCTTCGACCCCTCGCAGTCCGCATTATGCCGTCCTTCTTCTCGCACTTCACCAACCCAACAAGAAACCTGTCCGACACCGTACTCACGAACCATATGTCCAAGATAGCGAGGAATCAGTCTGTGAGTTCGAAGTCTGCTGCCGATATACATATAAGGAGATCTTTTGATGTGTCGGAGCTAAACGGGCTGCCTCCTGCGGATAGTCAAGATAGGGTCAGGAGTGCGATCGTCGCTTCGGTCAACCACAACTGGACAAGAGACTTCTCTCGAGGATCAACGGAAGAGATTTTTGAGACGAGATAGGCAAACATCTAAGAGCAATTGGGTGCTGAAGTTGTAATCGAATATAGTCTATAGAAAATCGGTCTCGCAAGGAGTTTCGGAGTTCGAGAAAAGACTCTTGGGCAATAGAATAATGGCGTTTGGTTGCTTTAACAGCAGAAGGATAGAACTGTATGATGCGAAACATATCGGATGGGTGGCCTCTTGGATGTTACCGCTGTTTCCTGCTGCCCTGTTCTGGGGGTGAATCGTAGAGAAAGTAGCCAAGATTTTTGCTGATTATTTTATGTGGAGAATCAGACGTCAGATTGTAGAGTCAGTAGTTGCGACACAGAGTACGAGAAACAATGGTTTGATGTGATTCTCAAAAGTCAAGGATGAGTTAGAGGAGACATCTACCCTGGTTGTGCATTCCTCACGTAGTGCTTGCGAGGGTGTCATTGCAAGGGAAGAACGAGATGGCCGTAATGCCCTCATGGGATAAACAACATCCTGTATGTATGAGTAGCAAGTGGATTGATAACTCGCCCCCTACTACTTTTTCGTAGGAAAGAAGGATGCGCGATGGAAACCTGTCGAGTATTGTGCAACCTCATTCCTCATCTGTCACATGATAGATACATCTGCATGCCTCGACGAATAGTGATCATCTATTCCTGCTGTCACCGATGTTGAAAGCTCAAGATTTCAAAATATTTCCTAAGTGGCAAAGTCCTCGATGTTTCCATATTGCCGCGATGCTGGAGCTGAACCGCTGGCCGGGTTGATGTAATCCGTTGAACCTCGGTGGGGTGTTTCGAAGCTAAGAAATGTTCAGCACAGAAAGTTATGCCTCATCCTTGAAGGAGAATGAGTATCTGAGCTTGCCGAAAGCCGATGCCAGATGGGTTTCCAATTGGAGGGGATTCACGATACCTCTTTGAATGCCGAAGCGAAATGTCAAAAATGTTGGGGCTCAGCTCGCAACAACTTGTGCCGGAGCGAACTCGAGGGGGTGGTGAAATTAGCACGAGATACCGCTAGAACTCGTTATAATTGGACTTGTCATATGAGCCTCGGCATCTCATCTGAAGAACTCGTTTCCAATGATCATTCGTTGCTTTCGATTCTTCGAGATATTCGATGCCAAGACATTAGCGAAGCGATCAAAACAAAGTTGGAACAGGGGTGTGATGAAACGCCTCGTCAAACTAGCATCCTTCCCTTTCCGTTGCGAGAAACGCAAGTCAAACATCATAATTATTATGATGTCCAATCGCATTGAACTTCCGAGTCGGGAACCGTCACGAATTGGGAGATGGTGTGCTGGACTGAGCACATTCCTGCCACTCGACAGCATCTGTGCTGAGAAGCATGGAAATTGAAACTTTTTTAAGCATATTGATCTACGATCCCCCACAAACAAAAGCTCCCCTCTATTCATAAAACTAGTCTATGAACCGACGCCTGCTCTCACTCTCCAGTCGTGATTGATCTCGAATTTTCTTGTTTATTTTCTTTCGAAGGTCTTTAGTAGTACTGGTTACTATGCCTCTTCATACACAAGGAACGATTGCGGTGGTGGTGTCGGCTGCGTTTGGGCTACTTTGTTTGCTCTCAATCGGAGCCCGAGTGTATACTCAGCTGGTCATCACAAAGAAGTTCAATTGGAATGATGTGGGAATTCTAGTCGCATTTGTAGGATTCTAGCAACACATATTGGAACCTAAATCTCACCATGACATAGGTTACATATTTGAGTCTTGGAGCCCTGCTTATTCTCGGAGCAATGAATGGGATTGGTGGCCATACATTCCAAGCCAAACTGCCACAGATTTCGAATGTTCTGAAAGTAGGCTCTTCATCTGCTATTACACACAGGCTTGGTCGCGATGCTGACAGTGAAACCTAGTATATTTGGTTCCTCGAGATCATATATGTGTGTCTTACGAGTGTAATGAAGGGAAGCATCGCTATCACCATGATGCAATGGACCAAGAATCGTGTCTTGATCTGGATGTTCTGGGGCTCGATCGCAATGGACGTTCTCATCTCCGCCGTCTTCTCTTTCTACGTCATCTTCCAATGTACGCCGATCAGCTACGCATGGCAGATGCTCGATCCCAACGTCAAGGGAAAATGCTTGCCCTTTACTGGACAACTGTACATGGGTCTTGCGCTCTGCTTCGTCACTTTCACCTTGGATATCCTGTTGATGACAAGTCCATTCATCATGATGAAGGGCAAGAATATCAACAAAACCTTGAAGAAGTACATTTATGGTATTTTCAGCTTGGGTATATTGTGAGTAGCCTTTGACGTATCTCCAAAAACAAGACTAATCTATTTGATAGGGCAACAATCGCTAACATCATCCGATTATTCGCGATTTTCAAGCTCCAAAAGTCAACAGACCAGCTGTGTAAGTTTGCTGCCGCATGCGCTTCCATACTTTTCCCTAACGAGAAATCCAGTCGACGCCGCACCTGTCTTTACATGGTCTGCGGTCGAAGTCAGCATTGGTCTCATCGTGGCAGGGCTCCTAGAACTCGGCCCACTGATGGCCAGGTACGGGGCGAAGGGCTTCGACCACTACTCGAGATTCGCCACTCTTGGAGACGATGACACTGTCAAGCTGCAAACAATCCAGTCGATGGACAAGTCTGGGATCACTATTTCTGGTCCCATGAGATATTAGACAGGGCTGAAAGTAGACTAGGTGGAGCTGACCAGAAGACCGAAGGAGTCTAAGGATGCTGGACGTTCTATGTATTTATTTCCAGGAGGCTAGGCGGCTATGAATTTCCTTTTCTTCACAGATTGGTTGATATCTTGGCAGCGGCTGTCAAAATCTAAGGATGAGTGTATGAATAGATGCCCTGATGATGCAAATATATTTTAGATTCCAATATTCACGTTATTCTTCTTTGCAAGTTTAACTTGCATGCATTGCAAGAGGCTCGGCGTGACGAAGTCTATATTGGACCCTCTGCATTAAGATATCATGACTTGACAGCTTTAGACTTTCAAATTTTTAATCTCTCATTTGGGAACAATTGAGAAGATCCAGATTTCTCTAGAGATGGTTCGTTGCGATTTGTCCTTGACCTTGGAGCCTTGGCCTCGATTGATGCGAGAATTTGAGTGATTCATGCTTCAAGTCAGTGCCCCCTTTTGGCTTTGAGAGATATCAACGAATCAAATCTGTATCCTATCTACGGCTCTCTGCAAAAGCGCATCGATCTGCTGCCACCGATCTTTCAAGGTATCTCGCTGATCGGGCTTGCCTTCATCAAGGATACTCACCAACCTAATTTTCTCCAGCACGTCTTTCTGATACTTTTGTAGAAGCTTGAGTAATACTCGATCCACCTTCACTTGATCTTTCTCACCATCATCTAGACCGGCGACGAAGCTTCTCCACCTGCCGACTGACAAACAAGCAAGTCTCAGAGCAACCTGCGTTCGATAGCACACTGTCTCCCGGTCCAACACGTAGTTTCCCAAGAAGCCTTCTTCCTCAAGCATCTCTCTCTTCTCCGCATTCAGTAGACCTAGCACGTATGCATCTAGCTCCACTTCATCCCACTTGTTTGTATCACCAGCAAGGATGAAGCCGTATTCGGTGAGCAGGAAGTCGTTGCTGTGGTGTCCGTAGCTGATGTATACTTCCTCGCCTTTCTTGATTGGTACAGAAGAAGTGATAGTGTAACCATCTTCTGAAAAGCCGACTTCGCAGGCCGACGGAGACGAGGTGTGGTTGAAGTAGTCTGCGAAGGGATTGAGGGCCATACAGTCGTCGCGATTTTTAGGTTTTGGTACTGGCTTCGTTTTGCTCTTTGGAGCTGGAGAGACGAAATAGAATGTTCTCGTATTGATGACGAGCCATGAGTGAAGGTAGGCCTCGTATACGATGGAAGGGAAAGCAGCAGAAGTCAATGCCCAGTCTTGTTTAAGTTTCGATTGCTGGTTTACCAAAAGCTTAGCTGCCTGGGGTGGGAGGAGCTCTTGTAGAGATGGCGGCCAGAGGAGGGGCATGGAATCTTCGAATGTGTCTTGGGTAGGAAGGACAGCGTGCCACGGAGCGCGAATAGTTGAGGTATCGAGGGTCAGATCGGTCGCTAGAAGATTATGAACTGTTGTCTTTGGCAGTGCCTTGGAAATATCCTTTGACAATGTGTTGGCTGTACGTAAGGCTGATAGAGGAACAGTCAGGAGTACTGTGTTTGCCTAGGATACATCAGCAATTGAGCTTAGCGAGACTGGAAGGAAATAAGAGGGTTTGATGAAAATTGTAAATAGCAGACGATGCTCCACCGCTTGATTCAAATGCTGGATTCTCACTAAATCGAGGAAGGAGTACCCGGACTTGCTTTCTCGTCTTTGAAATTGTTATTATTGAGGATGCGTTGCTGTAAATAACTTGAACAATATATGAACAGAGTTTGCCAAGCAATGAAGGTAGGATGGAGTGGTTGAGCAGTAGTCGTTCCCAATGAACTCCATGGGTTTAGATATTTAAGAACCACTCAGGCAAGTCTACAACTGCAGGTAATCTCACTTGAGCAGTAAACAAGATTGACATAACGATGCAGACAGTTTGACAATGTACCAGAAGCCTACTAGCATCCGTGGACAGAATAAGAGTCAGAATGGGTAGGGCCAACAATGAGAAGGAGCAGAAAAAGTGAAATCAGAAAGCAACGCGCAATAACATAACGCTTGGGAAGATGAAAGGTTGAACTGTCAGACATACCGCATGCCTCTTCTCAGCAATGATGCCAACGCCTCTGCCTTCAAAGGTATGTGCAGCAATGCCATTGATCTCGATGCCCCTCTCCGATGCCCATTCGGCGAAAGCCTCGTGAATTTCCATTCTTAGGAAGTTGACTGGATCATGGACCGTCCATTGTAGGTGCTTATTTTGAAGTGATAGATGAGTCACGTTTAGGAAAAGAGCTCGAGAGTTGTTGTCTGAAAAACGGCACGGCCCGCTTGTCCAAATCCCATCCGAAAGCCGAAGCTGTACGAGAAGCTCTAGCTCCCAGAAATCGACTGATCATCAACACCTTCACTTGCGTTCGATCTCTTCAACCAGATAATGGCTTTATTTCTGCGCCAGAGTGCACTGAAAGCTGGTCTGCCGAGGGAGCTACTTGCAACATGCACAATTTCTCTCAATTCGAGGCAATTCAGCGTCCTCAATCGCCCGCCCCCGAATTACCCTGGCCATATCCCCCTTACGAGAATTGAAAAGGCAGGTCTAGCACTAGGTTCTGCATTTGGATCTCTCTACAACCCATACCGTGGAGGTATGTTTGAAAGCCTACTTCCGTTTACAGCTATGTTAACAGGAAATAGATTTGATAGCAGCTCTTGGTGAAGCTACCGCGACGCCGTACTTCATTTATCGTCTTCGAGATGCGATGCTTGCATCCCCCACGGGCCGACGAATCCTTAAAGATCGACCAAGATTAACCTCCAAGACTTTGAAGATGGAATACTTAAGGACCCTGCCGGAGAACACAGTCGGGAGGGCATATGCAGACTGGTTGGACCTGGAGGGCGTGAGCCCGGACACAAGAAGCGCGGTTCAGTACATTGATGACGAGGAGTGCGCATATGTGATGCAGCGGTACAGGGAATGCCACGACTTCTACCACGCGTTGACCGGTCTGCCGATTATCATCGAGGGAGAGATAGCTGTCAAGGCTTTTGAATTCGCCAACACTCTGCTGCCTATGACAGGACTGAGTCTCTTTGCATATGTACGGCTAAAGCCGCAGGAGAAGGAGAGGTTCTGGAAGATTTACCTGCCGTGGGCAGTGAAGAACGGCGTTGGCTCGAAAGAAGTCATCAATATATATTGGGAAGAGCAGCTGGAGAGGGATGTTGGTGAGCTGAGAGCCGAGCTAGGTATTGAGAAACCTATCGACCTGAGGGCCATTCGCAAGGCTGAAAGGTTAAAGAAGAAGGCCGAGAGAGAGGCCAAAGAACGGTCAGGAGATAGCTTAGGAATAAATTGAATATCATGTTGTGCCACAGATCACTGTAACTCCGTTCAATTACTGAAAATCAGACCGTAATCCGAATTAAATTCAACGCCATGACATCCCACGAACGGGTCCAATTTTCACCGACCAATGCTAGATACCGCCAGCATCAATAGGGTATCTCTCTCCTCTGCCATAGCCCCTTTTCCTTATAGATCCGCAAACAAATCATCGTCATCATCATCCCATCCACCCTTTCTCCGACTAACCACAATCTTCTCCTCTTCCTTGTTCTCCGCCACAGCGCCCAATAGCTCCTTCAACTGTGTCTCTGTAACTTTCGACCGTAGTTGTCCACTTCTTGCCAACATGATCAACCTATTCTCGACATCTTGTGCGCGGGATTCTTTAACGAGGCGGATGCGTCCGAGTCGGTCGGCTGCTTCAGGCTCAAGAATCTGAGAGAGGATGGACTGCCGTGCTTCTGCTGCATGGTGTGTTAGACTATAAATACCTTGGGGAACTATCTTGCGAAATTAAAGGAGGATCTTACACTCCTGCTGTCTGTTGAAGGCAATTTAGCTTAGTCTTTTGTAGCAGGCGTTGAAGTAAGAAGAGATAACTTACTGCTTCTGTTCTTGTCCTCCCCCGCTGCTTCCACCTCCACCTCCTCCTTGTGCTTTCAGTTGCTCAAGGCGAGCCTTTCTGATCTGTAATGCGATGTTTTAGCAGAGCAAATACCGGACCTCAAACCGAGCATACCTGTGCTAAATCGTCGTCTTCCATTTTGTAGAGTCGTGGAAATAGAGGGGTTGTTGAAATGGGACGAGCAGCGGGGTTTTGCAGCGCCAGAAATGCGAGGCTGCGAGGCTGCTTCCTTTTCGGCAGCTGGGAATATTTTGGACAATCATCATCAACAAGCAACAACGACATCATTCACATCCTTGATCCTCGAGCTATCAATGACATTGCGCAAAAGGATACTTTGATATTTGAGGAATCAAAAAGACGAAATACGAATTTGTGATATTGCCGCCCTTTCCACAATTACATCGACAATGACGCCTATATCTCCCCTTCAACATACCTCACTTAGGAACCTTAACCTCCTCCTACGAACAGCGCCACGTTTCGTACAGAATCAATTCCGGCATCACAGCACAACTCAGCGCACATCATCATCAGTCAATCCCGAAGAAGTCTCACATTTCAATGCTCTGGCCTCAACATGGTGGGATCCGCATGGATCCTCGAGGCTGCTTCATCTCATGAACCCTCTCCGTCACGACTTCATTCGCGGATGCCACGCAGCGCAGCCTGATCCACCTCCTACTAGTGGCCTACGATATCTGGATATTGGATGCGGAGGAGGCATATTCGCAGAAAGTGCCGCAAGACTGGGCAGTACGGGCAGTGTGACAGCCATTGATCCAAGCCCAGAGGTGCTGGCTATTGCCAAGGGACATGCGAAAAAGGATCCAATGTTGAAGGAGAAATTGACATATCTGAATACTTCCATTGAAGAGCTCCCCAAGCCGCAGTCGATAGAGGAGCAATTCGATGTCATGTCGGTCTTTGAGGTCATTGAACATATTACTCATCCGGCCGAGTTCCTGGACCTTTGCACACCTTTTGTGAAACCTGGAGGATGGATTGTCATGAGTACTATTGCGAGGACATGGATGAGTTGGGTTACGACGAAGGTCGTGGCAGAAGACTTGATCAGAATTGTGCCAAGAGGGACGCATGATTGGGACAAGTACATCAACGAAGATGAACTGAGAGGATACTTTTTGAAGGCAGGAGGTTGGAACAGCCCCAGGGTGATGGGGGTTGTGTATGTGCCTGGATTCGGCTGGAAAGAGGTTTCAGGAAGTGAAAAAGTTGGGAATTACTTCTTCGCCATCAGAAGAGATATCTGAGATCTTCCAGCAAGATGGGATACATGGGGAGAACGGGGGTGAAAGCTTACGGCGCTTCTCAGTGGCGGTCCAAGCTGTGTAAGAATATGTATCACGATTTTCTGGCAACATGGACAGTTTCTTCGAAGAAACTCGAATCATGCTACTCTGGCAAGAAACATTAATTGTAATCAAAGTCAGGTTCTGAAAGAGGCGAATGTGAGGAGCTTTGTTTTGAATTGGAATTCCCAGTTCCTGATGATCTACAGGGGTACCGAGGACTTCCCATGCGACGCTACCCAGCTTGGCCCGATGAGTACAAGTGTGGTGGGCACTCAACTTTCAAGTTCGTCGACCCCTCCATCGCTGAACAAATGCGATAGACAACGTTACAACAACTCTCCTTGCTCTACTTCAGATCCACAAACCTTCAACATGGCTGAAGTCGATCAAACGACAAAACCTGCCCGTCCCAGCCTTGGGAGCGGCATGCGCACCGCCAGTTATTTACAAGAGCATCAGCAGTATCGACCACCGCAACAAGATGGCCATCAGGGAATCGACAGCATCGTCGAGGGCGTGCAGAACACAAGGATCGAGCCGCGCAAGCCTTACCAGCAGTACAACGGAGTTCCATCTGAAAAGACCCCGCCCAAGATTGTTGATAGCGGTCTTGTCCACACTCTGTCGCATACAAATTGCCAGCCTGCAAGAGGAACTCACTCGGATCGACTCATCGCAACGATAATCTACAAGACAAAGTCCCCTCGAGTTACTATTACCGACTACCCGCCTGATAGATCCCCCTCTCCATCAGCCGCAAAGTCTCGCGCCATACCTCCAAATCTCGCTCCTGTTCGCTCCCTTTCAAGCTTCCCACTTGAGCCCCCTCCACCAGACCCAGAACCTCTCGATCATCTGTACGGCAGCTACATCTCGCCGTTATGCCTGACCTCCTTCCTCCATCTTATATCCTTCCTCCCTACCCGCCAGGGCGCAGATGTGCTCAGCTCTTCCCACCGCTGCCTCGACAACGCAGATCATCCCTCCATCGTCGAGCTTACCCTCTCACCCACTCCCGATCCCGCATATCTTACTCTGGAAGACTTGCGCAAACATGAGCTCATATACCGATTCGAGCGAGAATGGAATGTTGATGTGATCCTGCAGCAAGATACTGTCCTCCGACGGTATCCGCGGCTGGTGGTTTTCGACATGGACTCTACACTCATCGAACAAGAAGTGATTGATCTGATCGCTGCCTCTATCGGCGTCGAAGCAGAGGTGTCAGCGATCACAGCACGTGCTATGAATGGCGAGCTCGATTTCTCATCTTCTTTCAAGGAGCGAGTTAAGCTTCTGAAAGGCGTGGATGCGGACATTTTCACTAAACTTCGGACAGTAATCAAGCCAACCAAGGGAGCACGGGAGTTGATCAGAGCACTGAAGCGCATTGGTGTCAAGACCGCCGTTTTCTCAGGCGGGTTCATCCCACTCACGCAATGGCTAGCAGATGACTTGGGTATCGATTACGCATTCGCCAACACCATAGCCTCAGATCCTAGTACCAACCTTCTGACCGGCGAAGTCGTCGGGGCGATCGTGAATGCAGAGAAGAAGCGCGACCTCCTCCTCGAAGTAGCAGCTAAAGAGAAAGCGCCTTTGCAACAAGTGATAGCTGTGGGAGATGGTGCAAATGATCTGCTCATGATGAAGGCGGCTGGGCTGGGAGTTGCGTGGAACGCGAAGCCAGTAGTGCAGATGGAAGCCGAAGCGAGACTGAATGGCGAGAGCTTGTTGGATCTCTTACACGTCTTTGGATTCACTGCTGAGGAGGTACAGACCTTGATTCAGTGATCGTACGGCTTTGAGATGCGGCCTCTATGAAAGTATCTGCTGGGCTTAGAAGAGCATTATACCACAGTTTCTTTCTTCTGTGGACTAGAATACCTGAACATACAGATTTCATTGACTTCTGACTGTCCCCAACTGTGATGACCACACGAGTGAATGCCATACTGATGTCCATAATCAGTCAACAACCCGAGGGCCGTGACATTGCAATAAGAAGAGTAGCCCGCCAGGTGGTCTCTCATCTCCACTCATACCTGTACCTATCTTGCTATGCAAGCGATCCTTAAGCGAGACTTAAGCTATCTTCGCTGGCCACATTCAGTGCCGCAGTATCAAGTATACGTAGCCCAGTGTGATGCGCGGCGACACATATCTATGTGTAACAGCATCGCCATCAGTAATAGCTGCCACTTCCAGCATAATCACCCTTCGTCCCGGGAAAGGCGCCCACAGGATCCTGCTGTTGATTCTCGTCATCTGAGCTAGGGTCGCTTCCATAATCATCTGCTCGATCCGGAGGTGCTCTCATGTTCTCCAGTATTGAAGTGTCCAGATTTGGTGCATTCCAGGGCGTTAATGTATAGATCTCCCGTCCTGAGGGCATTGATGCTACTAATGGGCCTGCTGGAGGTATTGCTTGGGTGTTGATCTGATAGGATTTAGCCCTTGAATCATAAGCTTGACGGGATACTTACAGTATCATTCATCTTATTCCACTTCTTCTGCAGCATCTCCAGAACTCTGCCTTCTTCAGCCCTCCCAGCATCAGCTCCCCATTGAGCTCCCTTCTCCACCCTCTTGTCTTCTCTCTTCTCCTCCCATCCTTTCTTCATTCTCCCAAAGCTCAGTCCTTTCTTCCCCTCTTCTTTCACGGCAATACCAAGCTCATTCATGCCAGCTGTCAGCCACGCAATAGCATCACCGGTCTTTCCCATCATCTCAGCATCGATACCAAAGAATCTACAAGCCTTTCCTCTCCCCGTCCTCCTTAAGTCCTCGACATACTTTAGAAGGTCTCCGTCAATCTTCCCCTTGCCTCTAGTGGAGCTCGATTGAAGAAGCGAGGAGGCATTCGCGGCATGCTCTGATGCCGCCAGACACAGACGCGCAAAGAGATGGACTCTCAGCTTTGGAATCTCAGGCGCCATAATCATCCAGTCTTTGTCATTCTGATTTCTGTTCTGAGCCACGATTGCTGGGTATGGATCATCTTTCAGGACAGCCAGAAGAGTGGCTTCGGCTAGAGCTAGAGAGCGCAGGGCGCTTGCTGTGGATTGGGAGATATCGACACAAGGTGGAGATGATGATATCTGATCTGAGCGTTTAGGGATGTAATCGTGTACTGAAGCAGCGGCGAGGAGATGCTTAGTCGCAGTTGTGATGGCTAGAGTTCTCTGCTCTGCACTAGGTGAGGCGGTGGCTGAGGAGTATAGGAGATGAAGTGAAGATCGAGATAGTAGGGTGTATGTGTATCCCAATGTCTGTAGAATAAAATAGATCTCATATTCCAAGGACTTGATCTTCACACGTGCAGTTTCTTGTCCGGGCACCAGGTTGTCTGATAAGGTCGGTCTCCATTCTAGGGTTGGGGTGGACTTCAGCACAACGTCAACTTCTTCTCCTGCTACGGGCTGGCTTGCGAGACCGTTGTCGATGGCCAGTAAGTAGGGGAGGTAGTTGTTTAGAGCAAGAAGCACGGATGAGAGATGCGGTGTCTGTTCTGAAGGACTCAAGCGCTTGTGCTTTTTAAGAGTGTCTCTCAGTACCCCTCGATATGTGCTTGCAGCAAGTGGAAGCGAGGGGTGAGAACTGCTTTCAAAGAATGACGAGAATGAGAACGAAGATGTTGTCGGCAGAGTAAATGAGAAAGGCATGTTGGGCTGATGGGAATCTATCGAGAAATGGCAAAGCGTGTTGTTGTTGACGTCGATGGCGGGCGATAAAACAAGCCTCCCCTATTGGTTCCAGGAGCCAAGGACCAGGACCCCTCACTATAGGAGTTCAGGGCTCTCCCCCGCCACACCCCACTACAAGCGCCAGAATTAGTGATTCGCTTCAGCCTACCCTGCCTGAGATTATCGCGACGTCGGATCAACTTGAGCTTCTTGAAGCTTCATTTTCATGTTCATTTTCTTATGAAAGGCCAGCAGCGGTCATCCATCGTAAGCCGGGCTGCTCATTCCACTAACCTATCCATTGCGCAAGTTTGCTGAGACTCAAAAAGAAGCATAATATATCCTTTCGCACTCAGCTAGCCTTCTCCAACACTGCCTTTGACCGGGGCAATATCGATAAAGAGGAAGCCTTCATGTTGGGCCTTATACACTTCAGAATACATATCTTCTCAACTTGATCCAAGGCCTGATATGGCTGCGAATTATTGGGAGTCAACACAACGGCGGCACTGGCAATTTACACGCCAGCAGCTGGAGGATATGCGCAAGAAATTGGAAGATGAAGATCAGAACCTTGTGAAGATGTACCCGCTTCCAGAAGTCAGACACCAAAGCATATATTTCAACCAGCGTATGTTTACTCTTATCATGTTATAAGCTTGACTAATATGTGTCTGCTACAGAGATTGCTCGACTGGGCAAACGACTCGGTGTCCGCCAACAAGCCATGGTCACAGCCCAGTTATACATTCGCCGCTTCTATTTGAAGGTGGAGATCAGACGAACAAATCCATATTTGGTCATCGCTACAGCAGTATATCTAGCTTGCAAAATGGAGGAGTGTCCACACCATATTAGGCTGGTAGTCAGCGAGGGTCGGTCACTTTGGCCAGGTACGTCTCAGAGCACTCGCACAATGCATATAATTAACTGTTCGGCGCAGATTTCTTCAGTAGCGATACTTCAAAACTTGGCGAGTGCGAGTTCTTCCTCATATCAGAGATGAGCTCTCAAATGATCATCCACCACCCGTACCGGAGCCTCACGTCACTACAAGGCATCTTCTCGCTCACTCAAGAAGAATCGGCTCTTGCTTGGTCAATCATCAACGATCACTACATGACCGACCTGCCGCTTCTGTTTGCACCGCACATCATCGCCATCACATCAATCCTTCTCGCCCTTGTACTTCGTCCAAACACAACCGGAGTACAATCCGCAAGTGGCTCAGCTAGCAACATGGCAAATGCAGCACAGTCGGCACTTAGCTCAGTAGGAAATGAGAAGCAAGGCGGAGGGCCACGATCCAAAGTCCAAAAGCTTGCGAACTGGCTTGCTGAGAGCAATATCAACATTGAAAATATCGTTGACTGCACGCAAGAGATTATTTCGTTCTACGAAGTTCAGGAACAGTATAATGAGAAGCTTACAAGAGAGCAAATCAATCGATTTGTCAAAGCACGTGGGCTAGACAAGTGATGGATTGCTGAAGGGAATGTGTCTTGGACTGGATGTTGAAGAAGACACGAAAATGCTACAAAGCTCCGTAGTCCTTTACATGATTCTGAGATATCTCGGAAGGCGGGATGAAGACAACATCTTAGTGCCGAATCGCGTGTAACGAGCGCACGCAAGGCTATCCGCTCGTGTCTGGACAATACCACGATATGGGTATAAAGATCAACGGCAAGCAGTGCATCTTCCAATAGTGGGAGCGCATACCTTGGAGGTATGATATTCTACACTTATTGAATATACTCTCAGCACTTTGATAGATCTGGGAGCAGAAGTGGCCTGTAATGACAGAGCTACCTCCGAAATTTGGTGGCCTCGCTCGCCATCCTCTAGTACAACGGTCCTCCCAAGTGATTAGTACCCTGATAGAAATAGACTAAATTGTATAACTAAAAAGTCGAACTTTATAACTGTGAAATCTGTTGCCCTTCATGATAGTTTCGAGGGGTAGCACTGAGCGGGTTCGATAAGATAAGATTAGCGCCGAATCGCCGATAAGAGAAAAAAGTTCTCGACTTTCCTCTCATAACGACAAATACCAGAAAACAATCATGGCTCCACCCAAGAGCAAGAGGCCATATGTGCCTACCATACCCACGGAGGAAGATGTAACAGACTTCGAGTCCTCCCAATCCCTTTCAGACAACGACTTAAACGGCTCCTCAGAATCCGAATCCGATTCTCTCGACAGTCAGACCTCCCGGAAACGACGAAAAGTTGCCCCAGTCGAAGATGATGCGCCTCCAATTATAGCAGCAGAAGCTCCATCTCGATTCAAAGCGAAAACCCAGAATAATGCCGTGGAGAAGAAGATAGCCGAAAGTGGTATTTCGGTACCCGTTGATCACCAAACAAGTTTTGCTGCATTAGATGTCAAACCATGGCTGGTAGGAGCTCTGGAAGCTATGGCGATCAAGAGGCCTACGGGCATTCAGAAAGGATGTATTCCGGAAATTCTGAAGGGAAGAGATTGTATAGGAGGAAGTAGGACTGGTTCGGGAAAGACAGTTGCTTTTGCTGTGCCGATTCTACAGACCTGGGCGGAAGATCCTTTTGGTATTTTTGCCGTCATACTGACCCCAACGAGGTAAGAGGTCTTGTCACGTTGTTAGACCATCTAGCTAAATCTGCCAGGGAACTTGCGCTGCAGATATTTGAGCAAATCAAAGCCATCTCTTCGCCTCAACAATTGAAGGCTGTTTTGATCACAGGCGGATCTGACATGCGGCCTCAAGCAACGGCTCTCGCACAGCGACCACACATTGTGATAGCTACACCAGGACGACTGGCCGATCATATAAGAACATCTGGAGAGGACACGATTTGCGGTTTGAGACGGGTCCGAATGGTGGTACTAGACGAAGCCGATCGATTGCTATCAAGTGGAAGCACAGGAAGCATGCTACCAGATGTCGAGGAATGTCTCTCTATTCTCCCGCCTCCGGCAAAACGCCAAACCCTCCTCTTTACAGCGACCATTACGCCAGAAGTGCGTGCCCTGAAAGAGCTCCCAAGGACCCCTGGCAAACCTCCTGTTTTCGTCTGTGAAGTCGACACGCAGAAGTTAGCCATCCCCGCCTCATTGAGGCAGATGCATCTCCAGATCCCTGTCACCCACCGAGAACACTACCTCCACATGTTCCTCCTCACAGACGTCAACCTCCCCAAATCAGTCATTATCTTCTGCAATCGCACCGCCACTGCAGATTACCTTACACATCTCTTACGTCTCCTTGAACATCGTGTCACAGCTTTACATTCTAAACTCCCACAAAGGCAACGAATTGATAATCTAGGCCGTTTCCGTGCTTCAGCAGCTCGGATCCTAGTCGCTACAGATGTTGCGGCCAGAGGTCTTGATATCCCCGAGGTAGGCTTGGTAGTCAATTATGACATTCCTCGTGATCCGGACGATTATATTCATCGTGTTGGAAGAACTGCAAGAGCTGGAAGGAAGGGTGATGCAGTCACGTTTGTTGGACAGAGAGATGTACAGCTTGTGCAAGCTATTGAGGCACGAGTTGGGCGACAGTTGGAGGCTTGGGGGGAAGAAGGTGTCAACCTCGAGACTAGAGTTATCAGAGAAGCATTGAAGCTTGTAGGCGAGAAGAAACGGGAAGCGATGCTTGAGATTGAGGAGGGAAGAGAAGTTGGAGGAAAGAGGAAACGAGGCATGCAGAAGTTGGGGAAGAATTAATGCAGATGCGAATACCCAGTTGCTATAATTCGCAATGAATTCCTAGTAACCCATACCAAGTGCCTTTTGGGTAGCTTTCAAAATTCTTGCCTCGTAGTGGCACTTCCTATAAGACCTTCTTGACGCTTTCATTACATAACAATTGGTATAAAACTCACCGTACAGTATGGAAGTTGAACATTCTCGCTGCGAAGCTTCATTAACATCACTCAAAGAGGACTAGCGTAGCCAAATGAAGGCACCTCTTCAACGCCCCGCGTCGCCCAACCTGGATTAATCAAAACAACCATCTTATAACAACCACACCTCTCCACCAACACCACTTAATTCCCAATCATGGAGCAAAGACAGCCTCAGGAGCTCGAAGCTCACCCTTTCCCCACAAACCCAGAGGAATTCGATTCCGACGACCGGATATCCTTCTCGAAGCTCGACAACAAATTCGTCCTGGTCCAGCCAGACGGCACCGAGTTCGAGTTCGACGATGCGATCAAGCGCTGGGTCCCAGTCGTTGACGAGGCCTTACTCGAGGAGCAGCAGAAAGCATATGTCGTAGCTGGAGTCGACGAAGCTGAGCCTGTTGATGCGCTGAAGAGGAAGAGGAAGAAGGAATATGTTAATGGTGAAGATGTATGCACATCCCACATACCGAGCGCACAAAGCAGTACTGATTGATTGTATAGGAAGGCGGACGAGCAACCAAAGCCCCCAAGAAAGCAAAAGCTCCATTACCACCCCGACCTAATACCGCAGTCTACGTTACAGGGCTTCCGCACGATGTTACGGTAGAAGAAGTACACGAGGTGTTTTCGCGCAAATGCGGCGTCATCGCAGAGGAAATCGATAGCGGAAAGCCTAGGATAAAGCTGTATACAGACGATAAAGGCGATTTCAAGGGCGACGCTTTGGTAGTGTTTTTCAAGGCGCCTTCGGTACAGATGGCCATCACGCTATTAGACGATACAGAATTCCGGTTTGGCGATCGCTCGAGTGGAAGGATGAGAGTTCAGGCTGCGGAATCGAGTTATAAGAAAGTGCAGCATACAGACGGAGGCGATCAGGCAGCGGAGAAGAAGAAGACGAGTACGAAGGATAAGCAGAAGATCATCAAGAAGACGCAGAAACTGGATGCAAGGTTAGCGGACTGGAGTGATGATGAGCCATCGAGTATCGTGGAGACAAGTTCGCGGTGGGAGAAGGTGGTTATCTTGAAGCATATGTTCACGCTGGAGGAGCTCGCTGAGGATCCAGCTGCAATACTGGATATCAAGGAGGATATTCGAGAGGAATGCAGCAAGCTAGGAGAGGTCACAAATGTCGTACTCTTCGACTTGGAGGAAGAGGGAATTGCGAGTGTACGATATGCGAACGCAGAGGCGGCGAAGGCGTGTGTGGGACTTATGGATGGCAGGAGTTTTGCGGGCCAGAAAGTGGTGGCTTATATTTCGGATGGGAAGGAGCAGTTCAAGAAGTCAAAGAAGAAGATTGATGAGGACGAGGAGGCTGCTCCTGTAAACTAGACGGTAGATGTACTTCCTGAGGCGATAGGAAAGGGGCTAAGCGAGAATACCAAGATGTCACGATATAAAGCAGCACGTAGGTCAATTAAACCAGCATGGAACGGGATGGTGGGAGCAGATGTTTATTATCTGCTTTCGGTCCATTTCAATATCCAAATCATTATGACAAGAACTCGAAAATTCAATTATCGTGTGCAAGCCAGGCACGGAATCAACACAAAACACCAATGCAAATCCAAAACAACATTCTGCTTTTGCGGATTGCCCCTTCCAGTACGCCTGCTGAACATCAAATTCCAATACCCCTCAACCATTTCACGACTTGACTATCTTCTCCATGGCATCCAAAAGGATATCAGCATGGTGCTGCTGGAAGACCAACATGGGCCTCAATCGCACGGCGCGCTCTCCACTTCCACCAATATTGATACCAACACTCTTCGCCTTCTTCAGGAATTCATCACGTCTTGGGCTGTCAAAAGCAATGAAAGTTCCTTGTCCCTTGCCTCTCAGGTTCTGGAACTCTCCAGGGTACTGCTTAGCCAGGCCCTCGATACCAGCATACAGATAATCTCCAACCTTCGCGGTATGGTTGACGAGATCCAAACGTTCAATCTCCTTGATGATAGCACGGAAGAGGAGCGCACGAGCTGGGTCACCCATCCAGGTGTTAAATTGGCGGTATGGCTTGTTAGGGCGGAGCTCAGGGTTGCCGAAGTAGTAGCCTGCTGTTTGGGCTTTCTTCGAGAATGTCACCATGTCGGGTGGTGTGTCGAGGTTCCAGTGGTCGTGCGCCCAGAACTTGCCGGTTGCGCCAACTCCAGTCTGTACTTCGTCCACGATCATGAGGACGTTATGCTTCTTGGTGAGAGCACGCAGACCGCGGAAGAAGGCGGGTGAGGCGTGGTTGTCTCCTCCTTCGGATTGGATGGGCTCGACTACTACTGCGCAAGGTGGGAGGTGGTGGGTTGTGATGAGACGCTCGACGTCTGCGAGGGCTTCGGCTTCGGCCTTGGCGTTCTCTTGAATATGGTCTTCGAGAGGGTATTTGAGGAGGGGGAAAGTGGCTTGTGGCCAGTCGAATGCGGGGATATCGAGTTTGTGGATTGGTTTGGAACGTGTAGTTGAGAGGGAACCGAATAGACGGCCGTGGAAGGCGGTCTTGAACGAGAGGATGGATAGTTGAGGGGCCCCTGGTGCCTGGTTTAACATGCTAGATGCAATATCCTCCTCTGAAAACTCGACGTGTGCTCCTCCACGCTCATGTTGTCGGCGCCACATAAATGCTGCCTTATATGCTGTCTCGTTTGCGTCGGATCCGGCCATGGCGGTGAAGACTTGGTCGAGACCTTTGGGCGCAACGGTCAAGATTCCAGTCTTGAGAATGTCGGCCCAGTCATGTTGGGGGAAGTTTCCGAGAGCTGGACGGTTGATGAGAGCGGAGATCATCTGTTCGCTGGTGGCAGCTTCGCGAAGGGCGGGATTGCTATATCCCACTGGGATAGAGGCGATTTGTGCATAGCTATTCAATTAGCTTTAATTCATTTGGCAGAAAGTGCAGTGACATACACATCCAACAGCACATTTCCATCTGGGTCTGCGATGTAGTTTCCCAAGCTCTCTTGGTAGTTGGCCAGCATGTTCAAGCTTCTGGTATCAAACACCTTATCCAGCTCAGTGATTGCCGCCTTGCTCTTTGGGCCTGGAATGGCAGTCTTGACCGTGGGTCCGGAGGGCTCATTTGGAAAGAAAGGTTGCTCGCCGGAGGGTTCTGAGCTGGTCTTGACCGCTGCTGCAGCTGAGTATGGGCGTTGAGTTCTGAGAGATGGAGTAACGCGGGACGCAATTGGGCGCAAACGCGCTGCTGCTCGAAGGGACGACATTTCGAAGAATTGAATACTCAAGGATCTTCAGCTTTCTCTCTCGGAGTTCAATGATTAAGAGGGAAGAATTTCCTTTATGTACAGACAGAAGTGGGAGGTGGGGTTGGAGTGGCGTGTGATATCTTTATTATTGATAGCTATCCCAACCCCGCAACAAGCCGCGCCCTACGAAGCTCGGCGTGAAGGGGTTCGCTTTAGCGTTCGCTCCGAAGACCCAACGGCGCGTATACCTTCCCCAAGCAGCTACAGTCCGAGGTTTACTGAATGCAGGATATGTTGTGAATAGACCACGTCTGGCCTATTACGTTGCATGATTGATCGACTCTAAACTGGTATTACTTGAAGGTTAAGTAGAAATCACAAGCACGAAAACGCTTTACTCTGATCTGATTGGCCTGGAGCAGACAAGCGAGGCAGAGCGTGCATCGAAGCGAATGAAAACAAATGGGAATCAATTCACCGACGGTCAGTTTCAAGGCTTTTTGCAAAGCTTAATCAACTTCTTATAAGGACAGAACGAATTGAGAGACCATTGAGTCTGACATCAAGTCGTTATTTGGAAAGATGGGGACTTAATATCAAAGTAGGATCCTCAAGTCACACAAATTTTCTGTAACTCTCGCGGAGGTTTCTGAAAGTTTCATGTCGTTGATAATACAGGCTGAGAGCAGTTACCAGCGAAGAAATCGCTAGCTGAGTTGATGATACTCTCACCAATGGAAACGCTCAATAGAAGTCGCCATTTTATGGTAAAACATCATCGTCCATTCTATCCCACTCTATAACGCTACAACTGTCCCCATCACTTATACAAACCAGTAATATTATACCTCCCAACCTGATTATTCGTAATTCCCGCAAACCAAACAGCATCACCCGGTCCATAATTCACCGCCACATCAATATACGGCGGGATGTCCCCCAGGATTCCTGATAGAGCCAGATTCGGAGACTGCGCAAACGTCTCCGGCAGTGCTACGTAACTGAACTTCAACGTATTTGTGTCCAGTCTCGATAAAACATTCGCATCGAATGCACTCAGCCACACACCTCCATACTTATCAATTGTGTCTTCGGCGCCAAGGAGGAGGAGTTGATTGGTATGGAAGAGCTCGATTTTATGGGTTGACATATTGATTCTGCCAATGCCGTTGCCGATGAAGAGAGAGAAGTAGACGTAGCCGTTTCGCTCGGCGCGGATGACTGCTGGGAATTGTAGGGGCTGCGGGAGAGGATACTCGTTGATCTTTTCGGTCTTGGGATCGAATGCCAGGATTTTGTTGCCGACGAGCTCGGCGACGTAGACGATGCCATCTGAAGCAATGTAAAGACCCAGGGGCAGAGCGGCTGGAGTAGGGACTTGGTATGGAGTAAATTGCTCTGTTGCAAATGAGAAGAAGGAGAAGGTATTCCTTGTCGTCGCGGTGACATATATTCCGTCTTTGGCGATGTAGAGGTCGTTGAAATTCAGGAGGATGCTCAAGGGATTCAACGGTGTTGGTTCGAAGATGTCGATCTTTGAGCTCGGATCGATCCGAACGAGCTGGTTCCGAAGACCATTCGCAGCGTATAGATTCCCATCAGTACCTTTGCGGATAGCACAGGAGAGTGCCGTTCTGTCGGTGACTTTCTTCAGTACGCCAGGAAGAGCGATGGGTGTCGGATCGAGAAGTGTGGTAAGTGGAATCGGAATTCGCTTATAGATCCGGTGTCTGGATCGATGCGGAAGATGACATTGTTGAGAATTCCTTGACCCCAGAGTGCACCGTCTGGACCATGCTCCAGATCGCAAGGTCCTGTCAGTGGTGTTGGCAGGTCGTATAGAGTAAATCGGGAGGCATCAGCACGCTATTGGAATACCGGGCTTGCTAAAACAGAAACAATTGGCAGAACCCATAGAGAGAGCAGTCTCGAACAATACATATTGGAATCGAAAGGAAATACCCAATCGAGAACGCTTGCCAAAAAAAAAACTTCTCAACCAATCTCAATTGAGGTGGAAGGCTTGGGCCCCTTTATCATTTCTCAAGATAGCTTCAAAACTAAATTACTCGGATGACATCGGACAATAAATGCTAGGGGATGAGAGCCGCAAAGTGCTTTTGCATCATAGAGAGCGCGGAAAGGAAGTGCTGATGTGAAAATAAAGTCAAGCTATAGACTCAGAAGCTTCACAAATAGCTTAGCTTCAAGCGCCAGATCAACACTCTAGACCGTAAACCCACGTCATTATCAGGAACTTTCCCGGACCTTTTTCCTTTGATCAGAAAGTGATAGAGAATCAGAATGTCCTCAGAATGTCCGATTTCATTCTGACAGCCATGATTCATAGACCAGGAAAGCGCTATCCATCTTATGTTGCGGTTCTCACGTCTCTAGGGGCATCTCGCTGCGGGGTATGTTTACATCTGTAATGCATCCGTCCAAAATCCAAAAATGTGCGTCGGCATACCCGCGGAAGTCAGTATGCCCTCGCAGGATTTTATTTCTATATTCAAGATCATTCAGCCATTGGTAGCCATATTATGAGCCAAGAAGGGTAGAAACTCCAAAGGGGCTTTTCAAAAAAAAGAAACCCCCGCTTCATTATGTTTTGTTCCGGTAACGCACCGAGTTCATATGTACAATATTTCCAACAATCAAACAAACACTTTTCGCAAATCCAACCACGAGATTGTATTGGAAATGTCGCCCCAGAACTCCAAGGATATAGAACAAATGCATCAAGATCAAGCATGTCCATTGGGTCCTTTAGCTGCCTCACGTCTTTGAGCAACAGCCTTCGCTAACGTCTCAAGTACTGACTCGGTGTCTTCCCAGCCAATGCAAGCATCTGTGATACTGACACCGTACTTTAGACCGGCTTTGCCTTCTTTTGGGACTTTTTGTGCACCTGGGTTGGTTAGTCACAGAACTCTTCAAGACTGCTTGAGCGGACTTACCCTCGTTGATATTGCTCTCAATCATCACACCCATGATCGCGTCCTCTCCATTCGCAATCTGCTCAGCTAGGACAGCGGCAACCTTCGGCTGGTTCTTGTGATTCTTCAGCGAGTTTCCGTGACTGCAATCAACCATCAATCTCTCCCGAACACCAGCCTTCTTCAACGCCGCCTTTGCCTCCTTGATGCTCTCCGCATCGTAGTTTGTGCCCTTGGTACCTCCTCTCAAGATAACGAAGCAGTCCTCATTTCCTACCGTGCCAACGATAGCCACAACACCGGGCTTTGTAACCGACAAGAAGTGATGTGGGTGCTTGACAGCCCCAATTGCATCAATAGCAACACCAAGTGTACCATCCGTACCATTCTTGAACCCAACTGGGAAACTCAGACCACTTGCCAACTCACGATGCAATTGAGACTCTGTGGTTCTTGCACCAACAGCACCAACGCTCAACAGATCAGCTAGGAATTGCGGCGAGATCGTATCCAGCATTTCACTTGCCAACGGCATGCCCTTTGACGTTAGATCCACGAACAACTGTCTGCTAGTTCTCAGTCCCTTATTGATCTTGAAGCTGTTATCGATGTCTGGGTCGTTGATCAATCCCTTCCAGCCAACAGTTGTACGGGGCTTCTCGAGGTAGGAACGCATGACAATCAGGAGATCATCTTTGTATTTCTGCTTGAGCGCGACAAGCCTGTCGCAGTATTCGAGAGCGGCGGCTGGGTCGTGAATAGAGCAGGGTCCAATAATAACTAACAGACGCCCGTTGACATCTTTGCCTGTGACGACCTCAACTGCCTCATTTCTTCCTGTGACTACGGTCTCTTTCGACTTGGGAGTTTGGGGAATTTCGTGTTGGAGAAGATCGGGGGGAGTGAGAGGGTTGTATCCACGAACTGTAAACTGATGTCAATTGATATGCTCTTCAAATTCCTCCTCATGAGTACTTACTGCGCCAATCCTCAGTGTCCTCCTTATTGCCCACATTGGGGTTTGTGATATGGTAGGTCTAAAAGTGACGTGAGTCAGAGTGTTCTATTTTATGCGCATTCTGCGAGGAATTGATTTCAATTGGACGTACCGACATGATATGTGTATGATTGAGATCTCTCTAGCAATAAAAGTTTGGTGCTGGGGGAGCAAGGGAAGAAGTAGAAATGTGCTTTGTTGATGGAAATGGCGGGGGAGAACAATGACTCGATTCCCAGAAATGCGGTGATGCTTTTTGGTGGGGTCTTTGCCGATGTGGCGCCGGCTCAAGTGGGTCCGTGGTCAACAACTCGCTTTTGATTGGTGATATTCCGTCTCATGTTTCTCTCGTGTGAAGTGAGAAAAGTGGGCAGACAACTTTGGTCTTTTGAGTAAACGTTGATATGGTTTACCTTTTAATCTTACATAGACAATGTCAGGTAATACCTCACTTCCTTCAATTTGTCGATTGAATTTTCTGTATCTTACTGATCTTTTAGGGGTCTATTGTACAATGACCAGGGTCAGTTTGACCAAATCTCAAAAGTAGTCAAAAACCTGAGCTGCTCGAGCACTTCGATAGCAACGCTGCATTGAAATCGTAATCATCGTCATCCCTTTCCATCACATAATGAACTCCTCAATCTCATGGCCACATTCCGTACAAGTCCGAATCGTAGCGCCGTCCTCGCCTTCGACCCCGATGCCAAAGGTATGCACATGCTTGCCATCATCTATCCGATCGCCAAACTGTGCCTTCTTGTTTTTCTCCCTCTTTCTTCTGAGCATGGACTCTCCTCTTGTCTTCTTCTCAAGTTCAGCAAGGCCCTTCTTGAACTTCTTGTCTCTTTGTACCTCCTTCCCAGCTTGTCTCCTCTCGAACTCGGCATCCATTGCTTCTGCAGATCCCCATTTGGTCTTGATGGCGTATTCTTCAACTTGAAATCTCAGGAACAGGCTCATATCGTGCCAGTGGGCTTTATGAGGATTTGGTTTCAGAAGGCGGGGTAGGAGATCGGTGTCAGCAAGTTCAGCTGTCTTGTTAGCTTCATACACAACATGATCAGACGAGATACGTACGCTCTGTCAACATATAATCCGTCTTACATTCCGTCTTTGTCAAGAGACTGTACTTCTGTTCGTTCTTATCCTTGCATCTTGAACAGACTTGCACATTGAACACCTCGTCCCAGGTCCAGTCAATCTCAAGGCTTCCACAGTCCGCACACTTCTTTCCGACTTCTCTCGCACCAAGTCCCAAGCCAGGCTCGAAAGGTCCCTCTTTTCTTCTCCGCAAACTCTTGAGTAGTTGGTGTCTTTCCCACTCCTTCAAAGTCATATGCGCAGGCTTCTCATCCTTTTCGTTGGACGCATGCATAGCCTTATTGAATGGATCATCGTCTGCATTCAAGAAACCACCCTTCGTATCCGTCATTTTGCTGAAGTCATGGTCGACATACTTCTTGAACTTCCGAGCAGGCAATATGACATCGTGGGCATCTCGCGCATCGCGGTTGGTACTGAGGTCGCGACCAGTTGTGGGGTTTTCGAAGGAGGATATCGAGGAATGATTGCGCTTCAGACTTGCGGTCGCAGCAGAAATTTTTGAGGATACAGATTGAGAAGCCGCTTCTTCAGCAATACGGCGCTCTCGAATGGCTTTTGCCTTGAGTCTGTTTTCTTCCTGTTCTCTGTTAGATTTGCAACATTGAGAGGAGGGGCGCTACTTACGATTCTTCGAGTCACCTCCGGAGTGGGAGGGGATCGAGCATTTGGCCGCACATTCGGCCGATGTGGAGGAGTGACTTGTCGCTCCATGTTTGTTGCTTGAAATTTCCAATATTTAGTCCCAAGTTCGACTTCGAAGAATGATTTCTGGACCAGGCAAGTCGAGGTGGCGAAATGGAAGACGCGAGGTCAGCCTCGAGACGCTTAACAGGGGTTCACATCCTGGCCCAAGCTTTTAGTGACCCTCTTTCTCAGCCTTGTCAGCCTCACAACGAAGTCACCGGTTCAAGTAGTTCTATACTCTTGAATCAGCAGAGTCACAGCATGGTGAACTTCCTTCAATATACACTCCCGGTCCGCTTAACATCAGAATGTGTAAATCCGGACCCCGAACGGGGATTTACCATTTCATCCGAATCGCGGGGTCGTCCAAACATCACGGACCAGGACAAAGTCAACACCGTATACTTCCAAACGCAGCTTCATACTGCTGCAGCACATCTATTTTCGCACAATTGTCCTGTATCATCTAAACATCAGCCTCGCTCTCTGACCTATGACCTCCCTTGTTTTATTCTCAACCCGGCCCTAATGCAAGGGGTAGCTATCACGGTTGGAGCTCTAGCTCGGAGATCCCCAAGCAGTCCGTACAATATGCTTTCGCGAGTCCGCCGAGTCCGAGGACCAGGACCTGCGAGCAATTGAAAAGTGACTTAATAGGAGAGCTATGGGCGTTATGATTGAGATAAGATGTTTCGTTGCTGCTTTGGACAGAGAAAAAATACATTTACCACTACCATCGAAGATAAAGAACAATTGACGAAGGATATTGGCAAAATGGGTGTTCAAAAATCTGATTTGACATTTGAAGGTATGTTCTCTTTCTCCTTTCCATCTCTCAATCCAGTGGGTAAGCATACTAATTGGAGCAGAGGTGATGGGGTGCATGTCTGCATGCTTCGAGTGGGCAGATAGCTATGATTCCAAAGACTGGGAAAGACTTCGAAAGTGCATTGCACCAACTCTACGAGTAAGTCTCAATTCGTCTCCAAGTCACTTTTTCTACCGAATTTCCCAAGCAAAAACATCCAAATTGACACTCCTCAGGTCGATTATCGCTCCTTCCTCGACAAAATGTGGGAAGCCATGCCCTCCGACGAATTCGTAATCATGGCCTCCAACCCCGCCGTCCTCGGCAACCCACTCCTCAAAACCCAACACTTCATCGGCGGCACGAAATGGGAGAAAGTCTCCGATGACGAGATCATCGGCTGGCACCAGCTGCGCGTGCCGCATCAGAAGTACAAGGATGCGACGATGAAGGAGGTTGCTGTCAAGGGCCATGCTCACAGCACGAATCAGCATTGGTATAAGAAGGTGGATGGCGTGTGGAAGTTTGCGGGGTTGTCGCCGGATATTAGGTGGAGTGAGTATGACTTTGATAAGGTTTTTGCGGAGGGAAGAGAGACCTTTGGTGAGGAGGAGGAGGTTAAGGCTGGCGAGGCGCCGGTCACTCCTGTGCCAGCTACGGTGCTGCCACAGACTGTTGTCTGATCATGTATGGCCATTAGTCGTTCTTAATGTAGCAATTGAAGTCGATCAAGCGCTATACACTGTGATGGGAGAACTTCTCCATCCCCGCTGCTTAAACATTCGCAGTGAAACTGTTTTTCTTTATGTCAATAAATCTAAGCGAAGAACTCCCATTTCCCTTAGCGAGGCCAGCCTTGTGCCATGAATGAGGATGGACTGGAAATCGAGCATACGGCTTGCACTGTACAATGAGAGGAGAACTTCTCTTTTTGCTTACTTAGAGGGCGGACTTCTTGTTGAATTGTTCAGGTTGTTCTGAAATATGTACACTGCCCTAACTTGACGCCAACAGAGATGGAATACATATCATGCTAATATTCATCTATATGCTAACACTCTCTCCAAAAGAAACGGTTCAGTCCTCACTCTTTATCTGCACCTTAATAGCACCCGTCTTAGGATCCGCCGCCGTCTTGAAAGCGTTCACCGCGTCTGCCAGTTCATATCTGTGTGTGACCAACTTCTTCATGTCGATGATGCCGCTCTGCACGAGCCGGATAGCTCGTGGCCAAGTATTGCAGTATCTGTACTGGAACTGCAGGTCGATCTCTCGCACGCTCAATCGCATGAACGGGATGTTCATCTCGTTCTTGCCAACGCCAATAACAAAAACCTTGCCGCCAAACTTGACAGCCCAGATCGCGGCGGAAATACTGCTTTCGACACCTGTGCATTCCAACGCGACTGCTGGCTCGATGCCGCCGAATGCTTCGACTATCGCTTTGGCGGAATCTTCGGGTGTTTGCCGAGAAACTTTGAAGGTGGTGACTGAGGGGACGAGATTCTTCGCGAATGCAAGTCTGCCTTCGTCGATATCTGTGATAACGAGCGGGCATGCGCCAGCTGCTTGACAGCATAGCAGAGTGATCAATCCGATGGGTCCAGCACCGCAAATTAACACTGGGTCACCGAGACTGACACCTGATCTCTGCATCGCCGCCAGAGAAACACTCAATGGCTCTAAGCACGCTCCGTCCTCGAACGACATATCTCCAATCTTGTGACACCAAGCTGCGGGGTGGTTGACGTATCTCCTCAGGAGACCAGGAACGGGTGGGGTAGAGAGGAAGAGCACTTTGTCGCAACCATTGTAGCGGCCTGTCAGACAGGGCTCGCATTCTCCGCAGATAATATTTGGTTCGACTGCGATTCGGTCGCCGACCTTGAGAGATGTGACAGAGGGGTGGACAGCTAGGACTACGCCTGCTGATTCGTGGCCTAGGATATGTGTGTCTTCAACGATCATGGGGCCAATGCATCCAGCGTGCCAGAAATGGACATCGGATCTGCAGAAGAATTGTATTAGCAAAGGCTTAATCTATAGATTTGGATGTGGAAGAATCTACCCGCAAATTCCAGTGCTCTTGATTCCAACGGTCACCTCTCCTTCCTTCAGAGTATCCCCTTTCTGCACACTTTCTAGCGAAGGTTCCGCCTCTGCAACCCACAAGTCGTGCTGTGGGTTCGTGTATACCCCAATATTGGGCTTGGATACTTTATCCATTTTCACCTGAATGATTTCTGTTGCTGAGGGAGCCATGTTGGTATAAGTTTCTCCTTATGATAGTTGAAAAGAAAGTCCGGAATTGTCTTGTATCGCGTGTGACGGATCCCAACGGCGTACAGATACGTGTTGCAGAATTGTCGGATAAGTTGTAAGAGGAGGAGGAAGGAGAAAGAGATCGACTGACCTCTGGACCGCGGCGTCCTTCACGTATTAATACAGCAGCAGCAAGAAATGAAAATGAGGCTAGGAGAGGACTTGGAAAGGTGGGATGGAGGCAGAAACACAAGAAAAGAAAACCAATACTCTCCTCTAGGCCTGTCCTCTATTGCCCCACGAATCACAGAGCTTCTTCGCGCTCCTGCTGAGCAGCAGTAAGTTGAAATGCTGTCGCGGGGGTCGGGGAGGTTCAGGCCGACGAGGGGTGAAATACCCCACCAAGACTAAGAACGTGCATGCGCACCAATCACAGCGATTTGAATCCGCGGCTGGCTGGAATATTGCCCCCACCGGAATTTGGGGATGCATTTTTGGTGTCATGTGGGATTTTAGTGTTGTTTGCTTGCTTAATCCTCGGAAGAACAGTTGCGGTTTGATTGGGTGTTTTCATGTTGCTTCAGATGAGAAGTGCAAGAAGCCTTGTTGGAAGCTTGTTCAGTGCCCCTGTGAAGCATGTTGACATTAGACTTTGGAAGCGAGCTACCATCTTATCCGCAGAGTTCATATGCCAAACATCTCTGGGGAAGTTTCTCCACCTCTAGGGGCTCTCGTAGCCTCGACTAGCCTGATGATGTATCCGGGGAACTGTGCTGATCTCAAGTGAACTATTGACTGCCGAAAGTATCGTCTTGCAAAGATAGAGCGAGGTGAGAGTATGCGACTATAACCTCCTTATATTGCTATCCGTTATAGCAGCTGCTCCTAGATCTGCAGATGCCCCCATGTGATTTTGATGCTCCATACAGCATGCCCTGTGGTATATGAACGCCTCCTGTCCCATAACACCAAACCCTTTCTTCGTTGCTGACCTTTCGTACGGAGGTAAGGTCAACTTTATTTGTGTGAAACAACTGACGCAGAGTATCCAAGAGATATCCCTATCTTCACTCCACGAATATGATGCCGAACACCGAGATCTTTGCCCATCTGAACAGGAGCGAGATTTCGGACACACTCGGGGTTGAATCCGGAAACTCCTCTCCATGCAGTGATCCTAGCTGTCATTGATAATCTCGTAGCCAACCAAGCTCATAACACGGCACTTATCGCTCACGGAGGAATACCAATCTCGTACCCAATCAAGACCTCTGTACTGCTGCCCTCCCATCCACGGTTGCCTGCAGCTGAAAGCATATACCTGCAGGTCGGGTCAATGTGCAAAGCACTGATAACACCTGCTCTCGGTGGCCCTGGTACGATCAGAAATGGCACAGTGGAATGCTTGGTTGACTGAGGTTCTTTCAGATCATAGAGACGCAGGATGTCATGTGAGGCACTGGGATGTTAGCAGGATAACACCGAGCAGAGGACATTGGACTCACCAGATCAAATGCCTTCCGTTGGGCATGGCTCGGATGGCACTGACTGCTCCACTCCCTTGGGGAAATTTGAAAGTGCGACTTGGAATCTTCAGGCCTTTGTGTAAACTGAACTCTTCCACGGTGCCATTCCTTCTTCCCGCGTAGACAAAGTTCCCATCTGGAGACCAGCATGCTGCCATGCAAAAAGGTGGCACCCCAGGTCTTGTTGACATACGTGCCACGGGATCGGGCTGCCTCCTGTCCCATATTCTCATTGTTCCATCCATTGAAGCAGCAAGAAAAGTTGAGTCCGACGTCGCCACAGCATCTTGAGTTTCAGCTACAATGACGGGAGCTGTAGGCTCCGCTTCCATGTGATCTCCATTTACTTCTGGTACGGGAGCCGGTTCTGGTACAGGTTCTGGTTGTGCTGGGGCTTCTCCCATACTCACGTCGCCTTGAGAATCGAGATTTTCTTGATTGTTAAGTGTGGATGACTCGATAGCTCGAGAGAATTCATCGTCCTCGTCGCCAAAAACACCACCAGACGGTGCCCCTTCCCCGGCTGTCTCCCCAAATAACGAATCGTTGTCACTACCACCACCAAATAACGATCCCGCTGGTGATCCAGGTGCATCTTCACCTCCTACCTCCGTACCGTTTGTGCCATGAATTCCATTGCCATTAGTAAATGGCTTCTCGTTGTTGCTCGAAAATGTTTCGCTCTTTGGTGCCGGTTCCCCAGACTCTTCAGGCACGGGCAGGCTCGATGCTGGGCGGACCGCAATAACTGATATTTGACCACCGCTTCCTTCAAAACCTCTTTTGACTTGACCAGTATTCAGATCCCAGTCATACACATTCTTATCCCAACTTCCAGATAGTACAGATTTCTCATCCTGAGCCAAAGTCAAAACAGAAACCGCCGATTTGTGCTTCAGCATATATGCGATACGCTTTCCTTCATCATGGCGTACAGAGTATAAATTTATAGCTCCTGACTCCAGTCCAGAGAGCATCCACAAGGCTTGCGACTGAACCGCCAAGGAATATACAGGCGAAAAGGGGGGATCTTCCCCTGCAGTCTTCGCCAATGGCTCCTCATTGTCCCAATAGCTCATCAATACTCCCGCTTTCACCACACTATCCACGAAGGGGTGTCTTTGCGCCACAGTGAGAAGTGTCTTGCCATTTACTGTAGCTGCTCCGTCATATTTCCGAATGTAGCAATCTGAGCCACCTGTGAACCAAAATCGCATATCCGGTGTCGCGGTGATTGCGTTTATTGATGTACTCTGGGGTGCTGCCATTGTGGGAACTATGTCGTAGGAAGATGCGGTCAGTGCTTCTGCGCGCACTTCGAACCGAAACTTGGGCGATTGAAGAGGCGCTGAGATTGCCCGTGGAGAGGCAGATGTGCGAGTGAGAACTGGTCTGGGATGTGATGTAGGGCCTACGCCATTGACTTGACTGGCAATAGGAGTATCGTCTGAACTGGTATTCGTCGTGGGGATGCTGGGTCTTCGAGGGCGCGCTGCTGGGGCATCATCATCGTCGTCTCCTCCGTCCTGATCGTCGTCTCCATTGTCATCATCGTTCTCTTCATCATCCCCGTCGCCATCCCCGTCGCCTTCACCATCATCGTCCCCATCCCCATCCATTGTTGCATCCACCTCGTTGTCGTCCCCATCTTCATTCAATTCGTCCTGCTCATTGTCCGAGCTGCCATTGGACCCTAAACAGTTAGCATGGAAGGTACAGCAAAACGGAGATACCATACCCCGATCATCGTCATCCAGGCCAAAATCCGGCATCTTGGTCTATTAGAAAATTGTCATCCGTCTTTTGTTTGAGCCTCGAATTGGTGTTTTGGACGCGCCTGGCTGGGCTGAAGCGACTTCAAGTTTGACAGCTGCGCAAACACGGTAGCTAGCTGGAGAGCGTCGCGTAGTGATATGCTTGCTACAAGCAAATGAGGAAAGACAAGGTGACAGAAGTAAAGGTTGGCGACAATATATCTGTACAAAAGATGCTCAGCTCAAAGAAGTTTGGTGAGCGAATGAGTTATCGTGTGGGGTTGCATCACTGGAGCTCTTCAAGAGTCCAAGCCAGATCCAGGGCCAGGTTCATGCGCCCGCACCAAACCTTAAATCATACCTATCACTAGCGCATTTTTGGTGGGGTTCCAAAGTACCACTTCAACCTGAGATCATATCTCAAAAGAACGGTCATCAAAAGCACCGAAATATCTCCACAACAGCCAAACCAAGCATCTTTTCCACTGAAATCCACCAAAGCTTACAGATCGAAACGAAACGAAGTCATGGCAGCAGAAGTTCCTCTCAACTATGAGGCCTCCGCAGGAGCAACGCACCTTCAAGTAGCAGATTGCCTACCATCAGAAGTCGTACAATGTCTGCAGAATGCACGCTTTGTACGTCCGGCTATCTCCCTAACATTGAAATCCGGTTTCGAGTCACCTTCAAAATCTAACAATATATCATAGCTCCATCTCGCAACTTGTACAAACCTCTTCCCCCACGTCTCGCTCATGAACTACACCTACCTACCATCATGTAAGTCTATCCTCGCCCTCACCCCTCCAATAAAGAGAACTTCTTGAACTGAAAATTGTATACTTATACTAACATTACCCCAGCACCCTACAGCACCTCCCCAACAATAGTAATGACCACGAACCCCTCCTCCAAGAAAACCATCAACCTAATCTCAAACCCCAACGTCTCCCTCCTCGTCCACGACTGGGTCTCCCACCGCCCCCCAACAACCAGCAGCACCAACCGCCGCGGCTCCAGCACCACCCGTACCGGCTCTCCCCCTCCAGAAGCCTCTCGCTCCTCCCTCGCCTCCCTCCTGCTCAACCTAAACACCAGCGCCATGAGCAGCATCTCCGCGACGATAAACGGCACGGCGAAAGTAGTGGATAGGGGCACAGATGAAGAAGCGTATTACAAGGAGATGCATTTGGAGAATAACACTTTTAGCGAGGGGGCTGAGGGGGAGGGG